>DWPT01002273.1:0-16506 GCA_018251895.1 Agathymus mariae mariae | reverse complement strand
CCACTTGTTTCGTTAGTCTATGCGGCCGATATTAAATTTGGCCGCACTATACAGACATGTTACCAAGAACACGAAAACAAACCTTCGCAATCTGAACAGAAACTACCGTCATCTATCTATCATAAGTTGAACCATTTCGTTCAAATACTTCCAAAAATATAAATAAAAGTAGTTCACGGTCATCTCGCAACGGATATTTAATTTCAAATGGGCACACAATACAAAAAGAAATTAGGTGAAAACGAAATTCGAATTAATATCCCTCATGAAAAAAATCGACTTTCACACGGTTACAGGTTGTAACTGCTATAAACAAAAATCAAAGTTTCATAGAAATTTAGTTTATCAAAACGACGGATAGATGGAGGTACCAGGATACACAAAAACATTGTTAACTGTTCACCAAAACAATGGACAGATGGCGCTATAAGTATAAAAAAATGACAACTTTTTCTGCTCATGCGGTGATAATAATAAAATTAATCGAATAACCTAGTTCAATTACATATTTAATTATGAAAGCACTAATGCTTCATTTTCATCTTATTTTTCTTATTAGACGAATCGCTCATCCCACACTCACTGTAATGGCTATCAACAGTCCCACCGATGGGCTGGTATCCGTCGTTCTTATTGGAGTCGTAGCTGGGGAAGCTTTCCGTCTGGTAGGCCTCCGAGAAGCCCTCCGCAAACCTAGTTGACAGGCTCTCGGAGCCGAAGAACCGCGTTGAGAACGTTTCGGAGCGTTGAATGTTCTGATACTTGTCCGTTTGGGGGTAAATCGTGTTCAGGATGTTGGTTGCTAGGGCGACAGGCGAGGCGGGGTACGCCTGATGCGTTGGTCAGAATTTCAGGTCCTGGAAATCATTTTACAATCAGAAACGGAACAGAGCTATTTACATATATTTAAAGTATCTCTTTATAGGTCTGCACTTCTAATGAAAAATCAGTATCCATATAGAATCACTTGGATGCCTATTTGTCCTCCGTCATACGCGATTTTCTACCAAATGGACTACGGAGACCTCAAGTAAGTACCTTGATAGCCTGCGGCAGGTCTGGCAGCTTCATGTCCCTCAGCTGTTGAGGGAGATTCATACTCTTCACCGCTGACACGGCTCGTGCTGGAGCCGCCGATATGCCAGCCTGGAAGATAAATGAACGAGAAATATTTTTTAAACACAACAAAACATCAACTGAGGCGTTGCCACTGCTCGAGGGCTTCACAAAGAACCAGCGCTGCAGGAATGTTTTTAAAAACTGAACAATGATTGCTCCTATAATTAATGTTCAGTTTTGCTGAAATAAATGTTTTAGTGATAACGTGTCATATTTATTAGATAATTACATAATATGTGTGTTTCTATGATCGGGAGTTTATCTTTGTGGGTGAATAAGAGAAACAAAGGAAGGGAATGAGACAAAGGAAAAAATGGATGAGGAAATAGGAAGATGAGGAAAAGGAAGACAGACATACTGCTAAAGGACGCTCACCTCGGCCTTCTGCATCTTATTCTGCTCCTGCAACCTGCAGAGTATGTCGGCCATGTTTGTTTGCAGTACCATCCCACCCATCACCAGCTCATCCAGCACTTGGTGGGCGGCGTCCGCGTGAAAAATCAGATCCAGCTCGCAAACATTCTCAAAGCACTTATCCAGCGTCTCTACGAATACCTGTGGCAAATGAGAGTTCTTCTTCAAATGAGGGTAAATTGAAAACATCGAAGTTATGATATTTTAATAATACATAGGTGAATGGAATCATGCTGGGAATCCGTTGGGGGGGTGTCGAGGTCATTTGCAAACAAATTACCTCTTACGACCCCTATCCAAATAACAACCATTTTCGAATAATCATAATTTTGGTTTTTTTTTCCAATAATACATTCCAATAATACTTACATCGATGGGATAAATTGACACAAAGGATTTTAAAAAAGTTTACACTCTCGCACCCCTACTGGGGTTTCCTGTGTTGCGGGTGGCATGGCCATACACAAATATTACATTCCAAACACCCACGGGAAGAAAGTGAACATGTCATTAGCATCGTCGTGTGTTATAAAAAAAATGATCAAGAAGGATGATTACTATTAAAATTTCCGACTTTTGCGATACATTATCAAAAAACTTTATTTCATACAAACCTTTTCCTGACAACTACGAACACAAAAAAACAGCCAGTTCGATCGAGACGTTCTCAAGAGACGATCATTATTTTTTTTTGTGTTATAAATTGATGAACGCCGGCTGCGCGTGCAAAAAAGCATGACTCACTGTCACGTTCCGCCTGAGCCAAGCGTGCAAGCGAGAGCGCGGAACGAGCGATAGAGAGGCACGATCGGAATAAGCGTTCGGCTTGTGACGCGTCCGAGTAGAAGAGAGAAGGCGGCAGCACACAACCTACACGTGAACTGTTTGTCAACTGTTTATAAAGTGAAGTGAAAATTTCATGTGGTCACCACTGTATATTATGCAATAAAAGTATGCAATTTTTCATCAATGTTGTCCTATGACGTTATCACGTAAAATTATCGTCCGTAAACCGACTTTACAGACAACCAATTTTTTTAATGTTAATAGACGATAAAGGAGCAGACGACCCACTGTGGTCACCGTCGCCCGTGGACATCAACAAGAACATAGGTAAGAAAGAAAGTACTGGCCATGAAGCCCCCAGCCGGAACACGACGAGTCTTTTGGTGGCTGACCTGTTAGGAGGGTGGTATATAGTCCGGCAGGCTTAAGGGAAAGATAATAATACCAATAATAATATTAATAACTTAAGACTAGGTAATCAGGCAACTTCTGTAGCCTCTACGACATCCTGTTCTGCCAGCATTGGGGGGTCTAGGCCACCCCAATACTTTTATATTACGATTACTCGTTACAGTAAAAAAAAATATACCTACTTGTATAAGGTCCAAAATGCCAAGCTCACTCTCCGACGAGTCCACACAGAAGACAAAATATAAAGTTGCATAGTGTCTGTTTATCAGCTTGTAGTCCGATCCACCGATAAGACTGTAACACAAATGTTTTACATCCATTACATTAACTTGTATTAATTACATAAATAACTTATATGTGTAAATTCAAATTAAAAATCATTTATTTCACTATGGACCTGTGTAAAACTGTATGGTTTGCTAATGACCTCCCTAGCTTTTAATGTAAATAGAAGGAAAAAATTATTTGACGGCATAAAAAATACTGTTTCACAAGTGTTACATTGGCTTGCGTGTAATGTCCTTGTGTTAAACGCTAATGAAACTAAATGTATTATCATTTTACCAAATGTTAGACAAGTGCCAGTTCATATTGTTATAAATAAGGAAGTGTTTGAACTTATAAATTCTACGACATTTCTTGGAATTACTTTAAATTACGATCAACGATTACAATGGAGCCCTCATAGTGAAACCTTGTCAAGGAAATTTAGCTCTGCTGCCTACGCTGTTAAGTGAGGCTCTTTTAACGGACGTAGAAACAGTAAGAATGCACGCCGTGCTGAAAAAACTTGCAGCATGACTCGCTTCGTGCATTTCTGCGACATTACATCACACTTGGTGACAACATTTAGTCCAATTTAGCTTCTGCTTTTCTTAAAGCGTAGTTTTCGAATAAACTAGTACCCATCAGGGTTCACAAAATCTTCTATTTCTATATCAATTTAATAATAACAGCAGTGCAACACTCTTCTTGCGATCCATGGCACTACTTCTAAAATGCCCAGTACGGTCGAAGGTATGGTCACCTGAGTCAAAACTTAGTCGCACGAAATTTCTTCGTGCTGCAGATTACTGCGTCACGACACGATATCAACTCACAGTGGAAAATTGCAACATTGCAACAACAAGTAATTAATGGATTATAGAGAGTACAAATAAACAAATTATTAGTGTTAGCAGTGTGTTCACATTAGACCTAGATTTCTCATTTAGATAAGCTTTTGATAGGCTGTATCCTTTGAAGATTAATCTCACAACAAGCACTCTACCTTACAACAACAATAGGGCAAAGTTGTCTCCTAAAGGACAATATAAACAATACAATAATCCAAACTTATTTGTGAAATCATAAGAGGATGTCATGTGAAAATCCGAGAACAGGAATAAGAAAGCCAGTAGAAATAAACATACCTGCCGCCCTCAAGGAAATTACACACATTATCATCCCTTTTTGAAACCAACTGGAATGTTTCTTTTATAATCTGCTGCTGCATATCTTCATTCTGTGGAAAACAAATTATTAAAAATCCTTGTAACTGAGTCTAAATAACACAACATGGTACATTGAAATGTTGTTGTAATGCTACAGAAAATGTATGAGCAATGGATAAAGGGCAGTAGCGATGTAACAGGAAACTACACCAGACACCTCACCGGACCACCACATCACACCTGTCACTGTACCACATCCCCCAGTACATTGAAATGTTACATTCTTATAAGCAACCCAGCTTCCCAAATAACAAAGAAATCTGAAAGTTTATTTTAACCTGATTATTCACCCCAAATCTAAATTATTACTGAAAAATTTAACACTTCTAAAATCCTTTTTTATAAATGCCTGATAATAATCTATTTAGTCTTTTGATAAAACAAAATAATAGCCAGGACTTGTGAAAGAATGAATGATTTTAGAATTGTATAGATAAGATTGGAAACATCCTTTCTTTTCAAATAAAATGCTTTGCCGCTCATGATGCAAAGGACTGGAATTGCATTACTGTTCCACAAATACAGTGTACTTATCTTGAAGGCAAAAGCTAATAGATTTTTTTTTACCAAGTAGTCCTTGCCAACTAGGCCTACATTGTCTATCAGATGGGGTTGTAGCCAAATATATAACACAAGGCCCATTAGAAACAAATAATTAGCACAATTGATAAACAAATATTCCTTCAATCTTCAGACCTCATCATTAAATATAAATTGTATTTATGTGGGATCTTCTCAATTGCACAAATGGGCCTGCTAATCATACAAATCAAAATATACAAATAGATATATAAATTATATCAAATCTTCAGCATTTTTGGAGTTGACTGTAAAACTTTGATCATCTTGAACATCTCCTAAAACAGTAGAAGGACTGAGGCAGAACCACCACACATCACATCATTATAACAGGTATTTCTTCCACCTTCTTTAAGCATCTTTTTGATAATTATGGTTCAAGCTGAAGAGTGTTTAATTCCAGACTTAAAAATCAAATGTTTCACCCCAAGCCGCAGAAGTAGAATTGCACACTAAATAGACAAATCAATATAAAGCAAAGGTTTTTGGGACCACATCTACCAGGTTCGATTCTGGTTGGGTCTGACTACTGATATAGTATTTTATAGATGTTAATTGTCTAGTTTGCAACATTTTTATTGCAGGGATGAGAGTGAAAAACATACATAAAAGCTAACAAACTATTTGGTTTACAATGTGACGTGATATTTCAACCCACGACTGAGCAATTATATACTCATAATTTAAAATAAAAACCAAATAGCTTACGAAATATTGATAAAACTTGGAAAGGCGAGGTTTCCCATGGTTATTGAAAACCAAAATTGCTTTTATCATGTTGACCAAGCTTATTTACTTGGCTTGTCACATCTACTTGAATGATGGCAAACGCTCCCAAAGTTGCATTTACAAATGGTCACAATCCGCATATGTGTAAAGAAAACCTCTTAAACAAATTACAGGTTTATTTTCTCAATTATCTATTTTAAACATACGCTGATGCACTGTAAAAAATTACTGAAATCACATATCGATTTAGCTTTAACACCACGACTTCAACGTTTACAACTTTCTTTCAAATTCTTACTGTCCAAATGTCAGTTATCGCCACCACCTTTATGACTTGTCTTATGATCAAATTGACGTTTATTATAAAAAATTATCACTGTCACAGTCTTATACCGCAGACAGAAATATAATGTGTATTTATTACTATGTTAGCTTAGAGATTATTGGTAAAAAAATAGGCATAATAATAAATAGCCAAATAAATAAAAAAATTGAGTAATCATTTTTCTGATACTTACAACATCTATAACAATGTATTCAATAATATTTGAGAGATGTATAAATTAACACCAAACGTTTTGTCATAAAATATAGTTCTTAAAATATAGTTCACTATGTTTTGTATGATTGTTACAACGTGAATCGAACAGCTACTAAACACATTTAGAAAACATTTATATCTTCAATATTTTTAAATCAAAAAACTTAATGTAGATAATTAGACAGGTATATTAGTTAGGATTGTATATTTGACATAAATAATTTGTATACGCTGTAACAGGCAGACAGACGACTAATAATAATTTGCATGGTCTTTTTTTCTTCTATTTTATCTATGTGCGTCGCGCTCCAGCGGTCAGCGCAGTGTAGTGTCGCGAGTGTCACAAAAAGAAAATTTGTAAAAAAGTAAATGGATATTGTGTAAAATAAATTGTATTTGTTATCCTTCGTGACTATTGTTGCGTGAACTTTTGAATGGGATCACATCAGGTCGAGATTAGAGTAACGGGTTGAGAAAACAGGTCAGTATTTATCGTATGATATCTGTCTGCATGTCTTTATTTGGATGCCGGGCTGTTTTTCAGTTAAAGTCGTGTCGGTTGTGAATTCGTAAATCAAGCCGTAACTCGAAATAATACTTTCAATTTATCATAAAACATTCACAAAAAATATATACAACCACCAAAAATTATAGAAGTGTAAGTTCGAAATTTTTTAGTTTAAAAAAGCATCAGTGTACACAAAAACAATTCGTATAGTCGCCGAATGCAAGGAAGGAAAAGGAAATGATTGGTCCATTAGCCTTTTTGCTGCAACGATACAATTAGGAAGCTGTTTTTCTGCAATCACATGACAGATGTTGGTTTGCCGCGTTCACTACTGTTTACTCCGAGACCCACTATCTTAACAACGAGTAAATACTAGCTCATAATTCTAGTATTAAACCATTAGCCGAAATAATGAAGCCTTATATCAGTAATACCGCGGAATACGCACAATAACCATTATAACTAGAAAGTATTTGTTTTGATTAACCATATTTTCGATGAGCAAAGGCCAGCCTCTACAAAATAACGTAACAGTATAACTGACCTTGCCCTGTTTAATTAAATAGTGCTAGTTGTAAATTTACATTGAAACTTGGTGATAGAAAGTCAACTGAACTTTCACTACTCAATCTTCATAACAAGTCACATGTCTGTAATCAGAATGTCTGATATTTTATAAGAATCTATATTAAGGTAATTGGGTTAAATATGTACATTAATTTTATTTTCAATGTATGCTTTATTATTAATGTGGAAGCTTAATTTTGTTTTCGTTTCTGTCCACTGTGCACTTATGACAGAAATTACTGAAAAATGAATGTGATATATTTGTATCCTGGTAGTTTAAAATGTAGGCCATTATCAAGAATATTTTATCATCCCAGGAAATGGATTGCTTTCATGAATTAGGAAATAGATATTAGTATTTTGTAAAGTGGTAGGAAATAACTATTTGACTGCTTTTCTGCAGCTTTGATGGAAGGAATAACAATTTTGGGTGTGGATGTTTTTAGTGATATCTAAGTTATAAATTAACAAAATTTCTTATAAAAGGTAAATTTTTAAATTTGCTTGTTAATTTTTTTTTTTTCATATTATTAAGACTATTAATGTATTTTGGCAAGTTGATCAAGTCCTTGAGTTTCATTTACTATTGGTGTTATATTTGAGTTGATCAAGTACATGTTTGGAGGAGCCAGCTGAAAAGTAGAGCGCTCACTGCCATCGTATGTTACAATGTGTCGATTCCAATGATGTTATACATATCATGCTTTACAAGTGCTGATGAGTATTAGGTATTCTTTTTTCTTATTTATCAGCTATTTGCATATAAAAAGTTGATTGGAAATTTGGTAATAGACAACGTTATGTGTATTACAAGAAGAATTTAAAAACAATATTAAACAGAAGGTTGCTTAGACAGTCCATTGGTGTTTATAGCCCACCGCAACAAATAGACATTACGGTCTCAAATGTTTTTTTTATACCTAAGTTTTTTCTGTATCTCAAAAGCTAAGTTAGCAAACAAGCCAATAATCCACCTGATGGTAAAGGGTAATCCACCTACAGCCCTTTGACATCCTTCACATACTTATATTTAACAACTGTTTGGTAACAAATTTTTTTTAGTTTTCAAATATTGAAATGGCCATGATAACCAATTTATATTGAAAAATCGAAGTACCCTCTTATTTTAAATAAACCAATAAAGTCTTGTTGTGCTCGCTTGTTTGTTTTGCTCATTGAATTTTGATGAACGTGATTCCTTTCCATAATTGCGAAATACAAATTTTGTTTCATTTAAACTATAGCATGTACTCACAATTTTTCGTCCAGTATCTCTTTAAAGTAAAATGTATATGGTAAAACTTTGAAAACAAATTGGTTTTCTGGTTTTTCGCGAATTGTTTTTAATGTATGTACGTCGTATGTTAACCAAAATTATTCGCAACCATGTTACATTTCATAGAATAATGGTAAAAAATCTCATTAATACATCTCTCTAAATACTTTTACTTGTGAATAATGTTGTGTTTATTAAAAATAGAAATAATATCTTTCTTAACTATGTTATTCAGTAGACATATCTATCTATATTACAGTCGCGAATTATTTCAATCAAAATACTTTGTAAAATATAGCAATATTTTTTTGCAAACAGTATCTAGTAAATATTATATGGGCTGTAGATTGAACATATCAGATTGTATCGGCGAAAAATAATTTTAAAGTAAAATGCAAATTCATGCGCGTAATTTTTTGAATTTTTCAACTGTTTCGTAATAGTGCTCTAACATCGAAGAGAAGCAACGGCGAATGAAACTGGAAATATGTAGTTGTGATTGTCTCGTGTCCGTCGATCGTCGCGAGGATCAAATTTATAACACTCATCTTTATTTATTTTTAAGTTATCTGTGTATTATAAACTAATAAATATTTCCTTTTCTAAAAAAAAAAAACTTAACTTATCTAAGAGTTTGTTACGTGTCCTTGAGAATGTGTGAAGTCTACCAATACATTTTTGTCTACAACAAATTTTTGAACTACGTCATATCAGTAAACTCTCATTATATAGAGACCTTAGCCCTGCAGACCAGTCACGAGTTGTGGTAATGTTGAAGTAAGTTTAAAATTGTTTTGGCAGCAATTCACTGAAATTCTGGCTAATTCTTATCACATTGTTGTCTTTTGATCTATGAATCATATTATTTTACGGTGCTTAAATACTGGGGAGATGCCAAGTGGGGAATTTAAAAAATGCGTGCTTTGAACCGCTATACCCTTTTAAAGACTAACGTGATTTATGCATGACTCGTAGGTATTTTTTTTTTTTAATCACAACTAACATCACCTGCGGTGTACTTTAACAAGAAACACACAAGCAGTCATATAAACGTTCACACACATCCTCGCACTAGCAATCACTATGATCGTGGTTGCATGCGCGTATACACATGACCAAATAAGCGCCAATAATCCGATAACAAACAATTATCTGTCATATAAATATCCTGATCGGGAATCGAACCTCTCGCTCGGCAGCTGAACCACTAAAAATTGAGCTACGGGCTCCAAATATATCGTATGTTATGGCTGTGAGCCATTGTCTTGACAAACGAAACACATTTTCAACTAATCGGTCCAGAAGTTCCAAAATTACATGATTATTACTAGAGGCACCAAAAATAGTTGTATCTTTATCTTGTAACTGATCACTTTGTATACATGAAGGATATATGGGAAAAACTATAATAAGGGGCCTTTATTAACGCAATAGAACCCAAAACAATAGGATAGTTGTCTGTTAGTCTATGCCTTTGTTCGCGCTAATCTCAGAAACGGCTTAACTGATTTCGTTATGATTTTCACTAATGTACTGCAGTAAGTTTAGTGTGTAAAGTCCGTTGGCTTTCAATCCGTTCATAAATAAAAAAAAAGTTATAAATCAATGTATTTATATTTAACAGAATGTTAATAAATAACACAATTAAAACAATGCAGGTGCTATTTCTGAGCATAAGGCGTAGTTTTTCTGAAGCGAAGCAGTAGCGGGATACTAGTTATGATGATAATGGTTGGAATCCGAGGTCTCTTCTTTGTCTACTTAATCAGATAAGCAGTCATCTACAAAAAATACGGAAAATTAAATGAACTTTACATAATGAAATAATTTAATTTATTGTTATACAGCAGAAGACTCGTACACAATTATTGTGTCGTGTGCGGAATATGTGTGTCAATGTCTATTACAATACTGTATTTCGTGTTTAACAACTGCTTTCGGTCGAACAGAGCCATCTTTAGATAAGCCCCAAGCACAAAACATTAAGCACACCCCAGGCCATTTAAGGACATATGGGTCCTTCTGTTTGATCCTACGGGATGTTTTATGGATATCATTGATATTGATCGCCGACAGATGGAGTGGGGTATTTTTTTATTTAATGAAGAGGCTTGAGGTTCACAACGTTTCTGATTAAAACTATAAAAGACGTGAAGTTTTATCTATACGCATATAAATACCAAATATTAATGATAACAATAAATGAAATGATATTTTAAATTACGAATCCCGATACGATGAAGAATAGTATACGATTATAATTCTCAGTCGCAATCAATTTGTTATTGCATCAAGCATCAACTACCCACGAGTAATTCGTTACCTACGCATCAACATTTAAACTGCCACACATCAATTGATCTATATTGCCGACAAATTGCCCTGCTACATCATGCACTTAGATATAATTGTCACGCCATCATAATATGTGGCAAACATGTGCGAGGTATGTGTTATTTCGAAATGTGTGGCGTGTTTCATGTGAGGGTCGAGGGTGGTGAATAGAGGCTTTTAATAAGTTAATTCGTTGCATTCATAACTACGACTCCACTTAACATCAGGTGGAATTTTGGTGCAACACAGTTATTAGGAAGCAATGTGGAAGAGTTTTATTCAAAGGCAAATAATAGCAAGACTGCATTTAACAGTGACTTGAAGCGCAAAATTTAGCCTTCCTATATCAAAAGTCTACTTTAGCCTGCCTCCTTTTATAAAAATAAGCTGAGCAGCGCAAATAGAAGTCTGATTTGCCTATCAACGCAAATTGATTATTAAATGAAGTGTGGAGTTGCGTGGAAACGCAAACACTACAGCAGAAAGGGAAGCAGAAACTTGTGCAAAGACAAATTAAGTACCGTACAACCAGGAAGGGCACAGCAAAGCACCAGCATCGGCTTTCTATGAAAACAAGCTGGGTAGCGTATTAGAGATTGAAGCTGCGTACAGTTCCCGTCACGTAGAAAGAGCGCTCAACGACAGTGGTGGGAACGCTTCTGCGCATGGGTATAATCGCTCGATGAAGTACGAAGTCGTTGCTTCCCTATATATTATAAAATAAAGTTTGTATTCGTTCGATACTGTCTTTGTTCGCTTAGTTCTTCTAAACTACCTTACGAAGTTTGATGCGCTTTTCTCTTTCATTTAGAAAATTTCTTAGAAGTTAATAAAATTAATTAATATAACTTAGAAATTGTAGAACACAATCGATGTATTGGGATCAAGTCAAAACAGAACGATTATCGGGCATACTTATACATCATAAATCGTTTTCCTTTCTATTCTTTTTAAAAACAAATTTTGTACACAAACACTAAGCGCGGAAAGTCTACTGACGGACTGTAACACACCAAAAGCGCGAAGGCATAGAATATTTCCCCGCCGCGCCTCACCTCATACCTCCAATTGGGCCGATAAATCGCTCACGGCGCGTGTAATTCGTCAGCGCTCTTTTACATGACGCGACCTATACAAAAGTAAAGCATAGCAATACCATTGCGAGAATTTGTGTGAAAGTAAATTAATAAAACAATTGTTGGGGAAGGTTTGTGTAAAGTGGCTTTATTAGAAGCACACTAAGACCTGTCGCTGTGTGAATGCGAATTATGTATCTTGTCGCAATAGCACGGCAAAAAGTAGTTGCTTCAGCCGTCAGAACCGTATTTAAATTAAAAGTCAAACATTTTGATTGATTTGACCCATTTTCAATCGTTTTATGACGATGGACAGTTATTGACATGAAGTTTGCGCGAATATTGGACGAAAGTCGGGTCTATTTGGCCCTACAACTCGATAACTTTACGTAATTTATTTAATTTTTTTTCTTTTTTTAAATCAACGACAAGAAAATTATTTTGGAATAAGCATGGGCAGCGATAGCTCAGTTTAACCTCGGTTTCATGTCGGTTGCCACGAAGTACCTGGATTCCAATCAGAACTTACATCTTAATTTATTTAAGAACGTGTGCGTTGTAGTAAATTATTTCAGCGAAGGAAAGCATCGTGAGAGAAAACACACCCGAGTCCTCCATAACGTTCCAAGTGCGTAAGGCTGTTAATCTAACCAACGTGGATTATACTTACAACTTAATCCCTTACTGAATCTCTTATCCTGTCAAGAAACCCGAGCTCCCAATGGGTCAATTGTTAATTTTGCTGGTGCGTCCTTAGCATCATCTTCTTAAATTGTGTAACTAAAAGCGACACCGTAATACGTTTCCTACTTTACCCTCAGCGACTGTAGACTTAAACATATTCTACTGGTTTATATGAAATCTTGATCGAGTGAAACTAGCTAGGTCACGGATCCACCGGCGAAGCAGACGGGACGTACAAAAATACATCGCCACGAGGCTGCAATATTTGTGCGGTATGGCGTCGCGTTGTTCGCCGTGGCGTCACGCTCTCCACTGACCTACGATGACACACCCACGTGGCTCGCGGCTCACGCCACACTATTATGTAATTGTGTACCAGTGTTATGTGGCTGTTTTAAAAATAAAAAACTACACTCTAATAGGATTGTCTGTGTTCTATCAGGACACCCAAAAATAAAGATTAAGATTAACAGGCAACGAAATCGGATATGCCGTTTCTGAGATTAGCGCGATCAAACGCACAGATAAACAGACAAAAATTCAAACAAGTATTGTTTTGGGTTGTAATAGTAAAGACAGCTAATAGTAGTTTTTCTCGTAATTGTATCCTTAATGTACAGAAAGTGATCAGTTAGAATTTTATTTATATATAGATAAAATCTATATTTTTCCCATTACTTACTAAACATTGTGAATCCATCACTTGGTAGCACTTGTAACACACAACGACCCCAACATAAGCCAACGCAATCCATTTACGTGCTAGTCGGATTTGAACCGGCGACCTCGCGGTCATGGACCATTCAATGCCTTGTATTGTTATTCACTGTGACCGTCCGTCTGTCGATAGTGTTACGTGATTGGCTTGTAAGTCAAATGCCTAAGGTTAGGGTGCAGGTCGATTAGAGCGCTGGGGCTTTTGAACTTATACCTCTATAGAGATATTGAGGAATAGATTTAATACGGTTGTAAAATCTAAAAATACTGCCAGTTACGATAAAAGCTTATAATTTTTACTTATTTATATTATTAGTTAACCGATGAGTGATGTACCGATCCTCATTCATTTTAACTGAAAAAATATGACGCTTCGTATCAATTTGTTTTACTGCACTGTAAAGTGTAATTTCCTAAATTTCATACTCTATTTCGATCTCGATATGCCTAAATTTAATAAAATTCAGCCAACATGAAAAGATTGACAGCACCAATAAAAATACAATAATCGCATAGCCATGACGTCATAGACATAACCTGTGGTACACGTATTCTTGCGGATACGTGAAAATTATATTGGTAATGCCAGAAATACTGAGAACTTAAACCAGTTACCTTATATATATTATTAATTCTGCAATATGTTATTTAGAATGAACCTTATAACTCATAAGTTACTAAGCTGTTAGACCTTAAGAGAAACTAGACACATTTTTGGGAGTATGTGTGAGGGTAGAGAGTAAAGAAAGGATGCGGGACCGAAAAAAGGTTGGGAAGCACTGATCTAGAACAACTTGAGGTCATCCGTCTACTTCAGGGGTGTTACGGAGCGTCGTAACGTTAAATGAAACTATCGGATATACGAAAATGTATTATAAAAACCGTAACCGACTACGTTAAAAAAAGTTTCGCATAATTTCGGATAAGGGCCGGGAGTAAATGAAACCCTTTATGACAGGCGTACGCCTGCCGAGCCGACACACTAGCCGCGTCGATCTGATCGATTCCATTTTTATTTTACATTTTTACACAATTTTTAAGGCTATTGTATTTTTTATATAATCAAAATACTAAATAATTTCTAGAACTAAAGTCAAATTGTTACCTTGTAAATACGTTATATTTTTTATAAGGCCTAAATCATCTATCATCCCTGACTGAAATTATCTAAAACAATCTGATAATCCGAAATAATTTGACATCCGTAACCTTAACGGAAACCGGTAAAATATTATTCATATATCCGTATCCGATCCGGAATTTCATATTCATAACAACACATTTCTCGAAAACGCCCGCGACAATCCAGCTTGTGAGTCCGGCTATGAACATACATTCTACGAGATCCTAAAACCGTTTTACTTAAAAGGCAAAAAGCATAAACACATATCAAAACACTTTGATAATACCTAAACTCAAATCTTCCCTGAGGATGTCACCATTCATGTACTTCGTGAAAAAAAGCTTTTTATAAATTGAGATATCGTTTGACCCCGACGCCTGGCAAAGCAGGTATTATAACTCACCCGGCAGCTATGCTCTTCTCTATAGAGGTCGCTAGGTATTGGCTCCATGTTGTGGAGGAGTTAGTACTTACCAATAAGTCTAGGAAGCAGGTCCGAAATCATGATAAATGTTTACACACTCACCCCCGCAATGTTGCGGATGGCATGCACAAATATGAAATTACGAACACCCATGTCCCGAAAAAACTTTCATACAAATGTCACCCGAAGTCCGATCTTTAGGCCGCCGCTACAATAATATTACCTACATATGTTAATATAAATATATTTAGATAAATTTGTATGATGATGTAACAAATTAGTCATATGCAAATTCAGGGCGACGTGATTGATGTCTCGGACAAGTGTTAGCGTTTGGGTTACAACGTGAATAAAAGATGATTCACCGTTTCAACTACTGCTAGGCTGAGGTTTCCTCTCACACGGAGAGGAGTTAAAGCCGCAGTCCACGTTGGCCGAGAGGAATCGCCCGGCTTCACCCAAATTTGTATGCATTATGAAATGGTCTCAGGTATGCGGGTTTTGATGGATGTTTTTCTTAAGCGAAGCAAGTGGTGATTCGAAAAATAAGAGGTACGTGCAGGATTCGAACTCGAGTCCCCCGTCTGTATGCTACGGTCAAACAACAACGCCATCGGTATAAACCACAAATCATATTTTCTGTCTGTTCATCACATGTAAAAATAACACTGGAAATATTAAGATGGTACTCGGCATTTGTAACTCGTTATGAGCCAACGTCTTGGGTAATTTATAGTCCTGTGATGATATTTGAATTGGTTTTTTTAACATATATTAGGATAGATTCCTGTCCTGGCATAGGTATTGATATGTGGATAGAAGAAACTACTATAAATAACAGTTAACAGTTGTTCCTGTCAACCATCATTACGGCACTCATACCCTTATATAAAAGGACAAACAATTCTTGTTTGTTTAAAACGGATACGAAGGATTTTTAGTTTACGATCACCATAACCACAAAGATACAAATATAGCACGTACCTGTTACAGATAAAGTTTTATAATGTCGGTCATAAGTTTAGGATCATAAGTTGTTGATTCTATTTCTATACAACCATTAGTTGATGTGAATGAAATTTGTTCATGTACCTAACTAAAACATGTCACTCGTTCGTTGTGATTGAAGGGTGTCTTAATGTCTTTAGTAATAACTGTCACTCACATATTCATAGGAGGATGTAAATAGAAGTTTATGGAGGCGTATTCGTGAGCTGCAGTATATAACTAACTGTATATACAGTATACAGCAGTCAAATGTACTTAGTGTAAATGTAAAAATGGAAACGCATTTTATTTACTTATTTAATCTGTACACGGAATGAAATCACAGGAAACAAAACGAAAAGTTAATTTCCTTATTTATTAAAGTTAGTACAAGGTTATACGTATCTCAAATTTACTTTTCATATTAATGCTATTGTCAAGAAATAACCCAGAATTTGGCCGTATTGAGGCGGCCTAGAATAGTGACCCCAATCCCATTCTGGCAGAACAGGGTGTCGTAAGAAGCGATAGAAGCCGGCCTGCCTGGTGGTAGGGCTTCGCGTAAGGATTATATTATCAATATTATTTTTAAGTCATTAATATTATTAGTGGTATTATTATGTATCCGTGAAGCCTACCTCGCTAACTACTACCCTCCTGCTTCAATCAGCCGCCACACGTATCATCGTGTTGCGACTGGGGGCTTTAGAGTCAGTGCTTTCTTTCTTTTTCTTCTTT
>DWPT01002272.1:0-16507 GCA_018251895.1 Agathymus mariae mariae | reverse complement strand
CCTTCCTCCTCGCCTAGATCTTCGTCGTCATCGCCAGCATTGGCATCTTCTTCGGGAGTCGGCATGCCGAGGGCAGTAGTTTCACCTACCTCCCAATGGCTTACGCGCCAACCCTTTATATGAATAAGTGCAACTCTTAACACAATAGCAAAATGCAAGATTTTTGTGCATCAAATTATAAAAGTTTAAATATGCGAAATTTATTTGACTATGTACTATGTAAAGTACATTTCTGAGCATAATTATATAAATCTAGTAAAAACAAATATAATTATAGCAAAAAATATCACATACCAAATCTTCGGAGAGATCCTGTACTACATTATCTGGGGAAATGTAAACAAGGCCATATGCTTCGCAAATAAGTTTAGCTAAAGTTGTTTTACCCACAATGGGCGGCCCGTATACAAGCACCTAAAATGTATTAAATATAAATTATATTTCCAACCAGCAGCTGTAGAAGCAGTATTAAATATATTTACCTTAAAAGGCTTCAATCCTCTTTCCTTCCTAAACTCCTTTATAAGAACCGGTACATTCTCTGCAAAAGTCAATTCGGAAACCCACTGCAATGCCATTGTTTCTACTATGAACGTCGGTTCCATGTTCAAGTTAAGTGTCATTAAGTCATAAATTCTTTGCTAAAATGAGACAGGCAATTATATCAATCAATATTCCTTCCTTATAGTTGAATAATAAAAGAGCAAAAAATTGGGACTTACGTCAATTTCAGGAATCAAAAAGGCGTCTTCTACAGGTATGCATTGAAACATACCGGAACCTACTTTTCTGCCCAACGATTTTATAATCTGCAATATTTTTTACAACGTGTAGTATTCCGTAGTGAAAGTACTAGTAACTATAAAAATAATTATGATATAAGATTCAGAGTAAATATCCAACCTCCCTTTGTTTCGTCGGATTCTGTTCAACGGCCAGTATGTAAAGTTTCTTTGGAAAATCCATAGCTAAATTATATATAATTCTGTAATACAATAAATACATTTATTTCAAAAGCATTTATATTATTTACTCTTTACAGTATCGATGAATACTTCAAACAGAAGTCAAAATAGTACTAAATGTGTTAATCAGTACTAACTGTGCCAGATCGCGTACGTTAATGAGTGGCACAATATTGCCACCGCGGCCCAATATTGGAAGGAGTCTTTCACATTCCCAAGCCTTTTGGAACCAGTAAAACAGAACATCCTCACGACCTCCGTACGTTACTCCCGCAGCCACTATTATAGCCCTGTAAAGTAGGTCTAAAAGCTAATTTCTGTCTCCTTTTTTAAATAAAGACTAAACAACTCCAGGGTATCACTTCTGTTTACAGGTAAAAATACTTATCAACGTTACATAATTTACTTACATTCAAGAAGAAATTTATAACATACCAATGCACAAATTTGTACTACATAGATACTTTAACTATAATCTAAGCGACAACTCATGTGATGTAAACTATTCGTTAGGTTTATTCATTGCAAGCGAAAAAACAGATATAGTAACCGGATTCTACGTTGATAACATAATAAAAATGTCAGTATTATATTATTCAAGACTGGTCGCATCGCTAGATAAAGACAGATGCTTACAATCTATTTAATTGATGTGCTTGAATGTATTATACATATACATAAACCGGATAAAATTTTCCAGATGGTGGTAAAATCTTATTATATAAATGTCAGACAAACAGACAGAATGATTATATATTATTAACAATATGATACCATACCCGATTTGTGACTTGTGTTTCCTGGCGATATCAATAACCTCATTTTCTACGTCATAATGCATTTTATAATTTGGATGTGGTTTTCGTTTACGAAAATCTGTTTCTATAAATGGCATGTCAGGAGTATCCTAAAAGAGTACTAGCCGTAGTTACTTAGTATTACTTGGGCTTAAATACTGTATTGCTTGTATTACTTTTTATCCCGGTATTAAAATACGAATAAGGATAGGTAATAGTAATATCTATTAATAATTTTACCGGATCCAACGGCTTCGTACACGCCCATGTCATGACGGTCGATAACAGAATCAGATAACGCTTTTTAGTTTCTGCTTTATTTTCGTCATCACCATCATCAGACGCTGCCTGGACATCTGCCTGCTGTGACAGCAAATCCTTTAAAACTGTCAAGATATTCAATCAATATTACCTTATTTTTTTGCTACCTTAAATTATATAAAAACTAATCTTGCAACGCAATTTTTATTACCAGTAACTATGTACTTGGTATCAGTGCTTTAAGTCGTATAACGTCCATCAACAGAGACCAACAGTGCGAAGGCATGCAAAGGTTGTAATACCTTATCTCTCAATACGGTTTTCATTTATTTCGCAAATTGATTAACCATGTACCTTTTTCTATATAATTATTGTCCAATACCTACGCTTCATATAATCCATGGCAGTTTTTAGTTCATCTCTGTCGCAACTGATGTCGAAGATAACCGTTCCACATGTTAGCATTTGGGGCAAGCTCTCGGATTTAGTAATGATCCTGGCGACGTTATCAATACTTTTGACCTTCGTGTCGGTAACGGTACCTATATGAGTGCCAACAGAATATAATACTGAGCTTACATAATATCACATCCGTTCACTACACAGATGTTAAAGAATAAAATAATATTGGCCCTGAACACATTCATAGCATAGTAAAGTTTAAAAAAATGCTACAGGGAAATCTCCATTATTTCCTAAAAATAAAGAAGTTTCTATTGGGAAACCAAATATAAACAGAGGATCGATAAATAATGATAAATCAAGAATTCATCTTTTGGTAATAAGAAAGTACTAATTAATTAATACGAGATAAGTATTCTACGCTAGTTTTAATTTATAAAAACGCTTCCTACTCGCAAAATTTAAGCCGGGTCAACGATGCAACGCTGGACATACCTTCTCAAATAAGACAACAAAAAATAACAAAGACAAAATTAATAAACATATGTATGGTACTACAACCCATGAACCGACCCGAGAAACTTAGGTCAGAATAATAATTTAAGATGGAAATAAAAATGACCTTTCGTACCTATGATCTCATACGGGTGTTTCGGAGGTGCTGGTGGCAAAAGATCTGCATCTTCTGCCATGATACTCTGTAAAGAAGGCTCGGCGGCTTCTGCGTTTTTTTCTAACACTTTAACAACTTCTTTTAGGATAAACTCTCCTTGATATGAATCAAGGTTGTTAATAAAATAACGTTTGAATGAGAATAAATTGTTCCATTCGGATGAAGATTTATCTGACGATATTTTTTCTATTGATTTCCGTACATTTATCATTTTTAAATAATAAATTTAATGTATCTTATTGATTTAAATAAGACAAAATATTAATTATTTATATGCGTAAATTTAAAAAATATAATTATTATCGTAGTTTGAGACACTTCAAATGATCATCGAACTCATCGATAAAATAATAGATTACAGAACACTATAGAACTCCTGGAATATTTTATGTCGTAAAAAAAATATAACATCAAAAACAAGCAGATCTCTATCTCACAATACAGATAAGAATATGTCTATCAGCTTCTTTTCTATTATGTTCTTAGACATATAATAGTCATAACCGGATAATTATTTAATACAAACTTATCACGGAATTCTTTTTAATGATATTATTTGTAACGAACATACTGATTCTTTCACCAATATAAAATTACATATTTTTTATTAATAAAAAATTACAGTAGTCTCAATTATGTAATATGATTTGTCCCTGAAAAAAAAAAAGAATCTGGCGATGGAGGTTCAGAATCACGGCCGTGTACTCGCAGATCTTTAAAAAAATAAGGAGAAGACAAGGATACATAAGACCGGGGTAAAAATGTAATCTTAACCATGGACATATTTAATGGAACGCAAAAAATACATTTAATTATATAAAATATTTTATTCCGTACTGGCCATATTGGTAACTTACTGTTTATTAATTAAGACTCGTATTTGTTTTTTGCCTACTGTTAATTTCTTTGATATATAGTGTATACAATTTTACGGGATTTAGTTGTTATAATTTTTATAAATTGCAATTACTGAGTGAAAGGAACTTCTATGATAAGATTGAGGGATAATAATAATATAATAATAAGGTCTCAACATTTCCCAGGTGTATAAAGTAATAACTTTAACTTACAATGTTCGAAACATTCGAATGTCTAAGTATGTGATTTTTTGTAAAGAGAGTACACAAGAAGGAAAGGACAAGATCGGAAAAGAGAGCAATAGAAAAGGATGACAGATTTGTTGCAAGCAGTGTCCTCAGAAACCGCACTTTAGACTTCTTCCGAGGTATAACTTGCCCGCGTCGGTGTTCCCGGCTACTTACGATGTGAGAGTCTTCAAGAGGAGAGTGAATAGGCTTTTATAAGTTAGTGCGATCAACGTGTTAGACTTCATCACCACTTATCATCAGGTGGGATTGTTGTCAAGCATTATCTTGTGTAAAAAAAAGGTGAACGAGTAGGTCGGTCCAATTTTGACGCTTGAAGAGAAGTACTCTTTACTGATAAGTTCAGATTCGCTCCAGAGAAAACACGATCCGTGTAACATTGATGGAAGAGAGCCTTATGGTGCAGGGTCAATAATGGTGTAGGGCGGTATAGAGCACGTACGGAGCTACACATAGAAAACGGGTCGTTGTCGTAAGTTTTGAAAGCAAGAGGCAATATTAAATACTGGTTGTGTCACTTATTATGAATAAATAGTCTTTATAATAATATTCAATTTTAATAAGGTTAGGTCAAAACTCCTTATAATTAAGGTGTTAAACTTTCTACTTTTTTTTTGCGTTAAGGCAAACCTATTTGTCCAAAATTTTTTATTTAATTAATTGTTCTATTCAATTCAAAATTATTAAGCTTATATTGAACAAAAAAAATACTCTCATATTAATTAGCCCCTTTTTTAACGTTCCTCTAAATATGTTCATGACAATTTATATTGAGTTATGTTGAAAACATTTTCAGTTACACATGCAAACCATAAAATAAGAATACAAGATAGACAGATGTAGGAAAAATAATGAAAATACAGAAGTCGTGATATGTAATGTTTCTTAACCACTCTGCAAAGAACGCGATGAGCATTCTGTAGTAAAGTTAAAACAATAGGTTAGATGTATTGTTATAAAAGTACTACAATTCAGTAGAGTGTGGACCGCCTAAGTGAAAAAAGTGACAATCGAATGACGAATAGGAATTATGGAGCACTTAGGTATAAAAAAAACACATTTTAGTTCAGTAATATTATTAATTTAATATCTGTATACGTTTAAAATTCATATAATCATAGAGTCCATTAGTGATAAATTTGCGAGCAACACTTGCATGTGGTGGATGTACTAAACGCATTGTAATAACTGGACTTACAATTTAATAAACAAAAATCTTACTCAATTAACATACCAATTATATCACTTACTGGATAATAAACAATTCTTTAACCAAAAAAGTAACAGTCTACTTATTTATTAAAAGTATAAAATGTATAATATATGAACCCCTAGGTTAAGTACAGACATATCTGTTCGACACTAATCGAGCTTACTCATTAGGCAAATCCAATAGAGACAATATTTGTGACAAATGTGTCACCGGTGTCACACGTCACTGTCACGGTTCACAATCAACAATTAATGTAATGGACGGGATAAAATATAGTTCGTTATTAAAAATATTAAGGCACAATTTCAAAGTCATAATCGTTTACAAAATAAAAACCAACTAACCAATCTGTTATTAAGTTATAGATATAAATATAAGTACAAATTACATAAGGAACCTTTCGATTTTTACACTGACGCAATACGCAAATACATACGCCAAAGTAAGGAATGTTCAATCACGAATTTATATACTATCTGCAATTTAGTAATGGACATTTATTAAAACGCATTATTGTAAAGTAGAACAAAATTGTTATTTTGTGCCATTTATAGATTTAAAAATAATTTTAACTTAAAAATGTGGTGCATTTTTGAAATACTTTTTATAATTTTAATAATTGGATCAATGAATCCATTTTAATTGATTCAATATATAATTTTTGTATAATATATGCTAAGATTTCAAGTCCTTATTGTTAAACCTTAACTAATGAAAATAATGCTCACTGAAAGATTAATTTAATTGCTGACAGGTGGTTTTAAATGAAATATTGAACTTTTCTAACTCCTTAAGGCCTGCTACGATATGACTAATTAAACAGTTAAATTAAATCTATTTTAATGCAGTGTTTCTGACTTATTAACGGAAAGTTATATATCATGGTGTATTCCACAAATATATAATTAATCTGTTATTACGATATATTTAGTCAAAACTTTATTGAATTTCGAGATTTCAATTTGTTTTATACTATCAAATTTTCGACGAACCCAATTCAGTCAGTCTTAATAATTTATTATAAGGTTATTTATATATTTTTCACAATCTCATTTTATTTGATCAAAGCTTGTTATATTCTGTGGTTAAGTAAAAATGGCACCTGGTTTAAATATTGAAACTAATACTGACAACATTGTACTACACAAGTATATTTTCGGTAATATTACTAAAAATATTCGATATAGTAAGGACGGCTTCAATATGGACTGCCTGAAGTATGTTATTAAGTACAGTAATTATTACGTACAAATATCTCATATAAAAGCTTGTTCAACTTTAAAACAACCGTTTAACTTAAACGAGGTAACATACCTGATAGGTAGGTGACTGTACTGAATACAACCAAACCAACATTTTTTGTAGTAATTACGGCTCGGTATGTATCTGTCTGGCTTAAACTACGCAGACCACCGATAAAAGTAGAACTCAAATCAAATGTAATATACCGTCCTACTTTTGACAATGGTATTTTTATATTGTAATATAACATTATTATACATATTGTTGATCCCATTATAATATATAGTTTGTAGACAATCTAAATATAATAAAAAATTAAGCACCTATAACTAAGTTTCGTAAAACTTTGCAATAATTTTCAAAACTGAAAACTTGTCAAATGTATTAGAATCATGATAAAAGAAATTTAATGCGACACCATAATTGTGTGTCACATGATTTACCTAAGCAGTGTTAAGGAAATATATTTATATAATATATACTTTCGTAGGCTTTGTAGGTAAGCCTTGTAGGAGGAGCGTGCTCAACCACGCTGCTCCAGTGGGGATTGGTGGGCAACTCAAGTATCAGAATTTTATATGCCACCCGACAGTGGCGTAACAACTGCTGATGCGCACGGTAGCGCTCAAGAAATTTTACCACTACCGGTCAGCTATCACGACTACCAACGACCGCGCCAGATAGCTCTATTTGTTCAATCACTTAACACTGACACAAACTGTCAGGCTATGAGCACTTCTTGACGTAAGCAAATGATAAAGGAAGAACCATAAATAATATATATTATTACATTATCATACATCTTATATTAGGGCAAGTGTCGAAGTCTGAAATGCATTGCAACTAATAATACCGTGCAAATGATCCCAGATAATTTAAAACAGAGATTCCCAAAGTGGTCGATACCGACCCCCTGCGGGTAGAAGTCGGTTTCCTAGGTGTCAACATTAACAAAAACTGAAGTTAGGGATCGACAAAGTCTAAAATCGACTCCTATTAATTAATCAACCCAATTTCGAGATACTGTATAAGTTGTGTTGTGTTTTTTTAGGCTTTTATAAGTTAGTGGTTGGTGGTGGATTTTTAAAGTAATTTGACTATTGGGGTCTGAGGTAATACTTCATTTAGGAAAAGGAGTCTCATACCCAAAATAGTTTGGGAATCACTGATTTAAAACATGTTCATTCCAAGCAAAAAAAAAATAGCTTAACGCAATTAAACAGTAATTTTTATACCCACATCGGTATTTTTTTATAATCTATAACTCTTATATCTTTGATCTATGTTATGTTATATATATAATTAAAAAATACAAGTAATATCAATAGGAATTTTTTATATTTATAATATTGGAATAGATATAGGAATGTATTACAAATAATATGTTAATTAAAGTTTTTTTGGTTCAACAGTGTACAAACTTTTACGGTTGTCGCTTTTAACATTCATATTTAATAGACATCTGACAATATAAATGTCAGAAAGAACGCCTAGTTTTGCCATAAATTTATTCTGTAGGAAATTTGAAAATGTGAAATTTAATTACTTGTTTTGGAAACTTTTAACTAAAAATATTTTTTAGAAGTACTCCGTAAATATTCCTCTTTATTTTTAATCATACATTACCTCCGCGTCAATGAACTTTGGCCAAGACAGTGACGCAGAGGCGTAGTCGCATGACACTACAACTCACTAAAGCTGCAGTAGGGACAATGTCCAGTGTCGTCCAGTGAAAGTACTCTGTTCGTCTTTATTTTACGAATGTCTCGCGAATCTTCGAATTGTGTATGCGCTAACACATAGACAACCGGAAGACAAAAACACCAAGTTTTCTAAAAATCATTGAAGTAATACTCACTATAAGTTTTTAAATACCGACAATGTGTTAACTTTTAACCTCGACGAAGTATTACAGTACCACAGCTGGTCAATATATGCAGGATTAGAAAACCATATTCTATATACGAAATAATTATTTAATAAATTATAATATTATTTTATATTATTATACATTTATTTTTTGTTACTATTTTTTTATTTTTTTTACAGTAATAAAGATTAAAAACTAGTGAGTTGTCAACAAAACTAATCGCCGGTAACTTTATTTTTAGAAAACATGTAATTAAAAATAAAAATCCAAATTAAAATTTGTACACTGATGAAATTTTTACCCTGTATATGTGATCGTTTCGTTTATATGTCGTTTTGGAAATTATACACTCTCTCGATTTAGTTTCTCTCCAAAACCTTATAAGAGAGAAGTTAAAATTTCTTTACCTTCGTTACGACTGTATTATATATTTCAGTAATAGCACTTATCTTACTATCTAATTCTAATTACTTTTAAGCACCGATTCTATATTATAATTTTCAGCATATAGAATAAAACAAAATGATTTTAATCTAATCTTAAAGTTGAGTTGTAATAACGGATTTGCGATGAATTATTGTAATTTCTTTCTCCCCAATGGCAGAAGGCGAGCTTGGTTCAGATGTTACTAACCATGGTGAGAGAGATGAAATTGGTTGGGATTTTGGAGTTATTTCTTCCTTCCTTTCTGCCGGTTTTGGAGAAGAAGTCTTAGTTTGGGTACGTGGTGGCTCTACGACCACTATAGATACATATTGTGAGTTTGTTGGATTATTTTCGTTAAGAATTTTAGGCGATGGCGTAGAGGGTATAGTTAGATTGATATTCGTCGATTCATTTACTATTTTCACTTCGTTTTCGCGAGCTTTAAGTATATTGTTACATTTTAACTGACCCGGTGGTAAGTTCTTAGTAGATGGCAAATAACATTTCGTTTGATTATTAGGCAATTCCTTGTCAACCATAGAATCTATCTGATCTCTCTTTACTTCATTCTTAGAATCGTCATTGTTCAACTTTTCTTTTACCAAACTCATAAGCAAGTCATTTAGCGGATTAAATTCGGCGGAAGGCGAGCAATTGCAAGACGGTTTATTAATCACAAGTTGTGTTAGATTATTTTTCTTTTCTTCGACAGGTTTATCCATTTTGAACAAGACTTTATTGCTGATAGCATCGTCTTTTGACATCAATACTTCAACTGGTGGTTCGTCGTGTAACAGATTCTTACCAGAATTTTCTGCAGATTCTGATGTTTTATTGTCAGTGTCAAGCAAAGAAGATTTTTGTGATTTAGCACTACTCTTTCTAGACAATGTATCCAGTGACGTCTCGGGGACTAGTATTCCTGTATCAGATGAAGTACTTGGCACTTCATTTGATGGTTCTGCCTGTTGTGAAGTCTCTGGTTTAGTCGTAGAATTTTGTTTCTCCCGTTCTCTTAAAACATGACTTTGTCTACGAGCAAAACGTTGACTGGGTCGTCTTTCAAACTGAACGGTGCGCCGAGCACGATTTTGCTGTGTTGTTTGATATTCCGTTTTACCTGAGTACTGGAATCTAGATCCCATTCGGAAAAAGTTTTGCCTCGCCGACGGCCCTTTAACGGGAGCTCTTAAGCGGAAGAAAGTATGGTGTTCTACTGCACATTTCCAAAGATGTTTACAGGCTTTTTCATTATGCAATCGAAATACAAATGTATGTTCTTGTTCACGACCTTGATCATCATCCTCGACAACTACTAAAGTCAGTTTCTTTTTCTTAAAATCCAATTTACTTATTTTTGGCCAAAAGAATAATCCAATTTTTTGAGGTCCCTCAAACACTAATATGCCTGTTGGCGTTAAACCTAAATGGTATTCACATCCGTCTTTCCCAAGTACAATATGCATGTCAACTCCATACATTTCAAGCCACTTAGCTTTATTTAAATAATTTACTTCGGCTTGAGCAGGTGTTAAGCCCTTGTACTTTTTATACTCTTCTAATATTTCAATTTCCATCTCTTCAGTTTGGTTAGGTACAAATCTAAACTCAGAAACTGTAGCAGGAGTATGTATGGTTTCATCAAAATCGCCCAACTCTGATTGAAGGGCTAGCGCTGCTAACTCCACTGCTGTTGAATGAGGACATTCTAGCTTACTTTCTACAATATCCTTCTTAAGTTGCAGAAAAAATTGATATCTTGTTAATTCTTCTCGTAGATTATTAGGTTCCGATGAATAAAATTTTACTTTTAATCGTAAAGTATAGGGTGGTCCGATCTTAACTTGCTTTTTTATTGTCTTAGTAGGATCTAACCAGTGTTTTACATTGTTAGTATCGGTGAACTGAAGTCCAAAATAGTCTTTCTCTATTAAATCTAAAGAATAAAAAACCTGTTCATACAGGTCTGCAGCACTAGCCTTTTTAGACAAATTTATAGATAAATCAGTCTCATCAAGAAGCATTACCTTGCACTGTATAAAGTTCTTGTTACTTGTTGACTTCTGATTCTGCTTATTACGATTTTGGCTCGAAGACCGACCTCTTCTACTGAGGAAGCGCAGCATTTTTAATTCTTATGTAAACCTGTTTAACAAAAAAAAAAAAAAAATAAGTGGCTTATATTCTCTGATGTTATACTATGTAGTATATGATTTTAAACTTATATTATCGCAGACATTATACATTTTAGTTGTAATGGGTACTCACGATTTTTATTTTACACACGTGTCGGAGTCTCCGAGTCAAAAATCGTGAGTACCTGTCACAGTTAATACTGATACAGAAGTGAACAGAATGATATTGTTTTGCAACAAATATTCAACAATTTGTTCAATTTAATGTTCCAAAACATTTGTAAGTTGTTGCTGTATTTGATGGTGTGAGTGTATGTAATATGTAACAATACTAATTGTACCAAATATCAAACGTATATCAAAAAAATACCTAATATGACCAAAATTTGGAGGTTGCTGGACTTTATATCTCCTAGTTACCATCACCCAACAGGTGATTCTCTATTATTTGTGACTCTACTATTTCAACTACTGAGAATATATGACAGACAAGTAGATAATAACACAAAATAAGAAAAGTTTAGTTACAGGTGAAACAGATAGCTTTTTCCCAGATACCGCATATCCGGCCCAACATTGAACATGATTTATCATATATGAGGCTTCACTGAAAGAAAAATTAGAAAGCTATATCAACAGTATCAAATATATCTCATATACATATATATCTCGTATATCAAAAGTAGAAGAGAAGAGACAGAGCCTGCTGTATCACGCGAAGTTCATGACATACATATTCTGGAATTGCTTATTTATGATGTAGCAAATAAAAACAACAGTTAGTCCCACAATCAAGAATATAATGCGATTACAAAGGAGGAGAATTACAATATGGATCATGATCCATATTTCGTATCGCTACTGCTATATAACACCAAAACTAGCAAAGTTTGCTGTAATATATCTTTCAGCGTCCTGCAGCAGCGTATACAGCGAAAAACATTTTTCGGAAGCTGGTCTATTATACAAAAACAATCGAAACCATTTGTTAATGCAGAGAAATTGGTATTCATTCATCACCATTTATTTACCCTTAGTGCATTACCGGTATTGATTTTCTTTGTGTAGTAAATTATGATTTTATTTGATATTTAGGTTAAATTAAATGCTTCCTGAAGTACAAACGTCGCATTTTTTAAATTCGGTACCCGTTCATTATCTGGTATCCAGCCAGATAGGCCCGATACCGGATAGTTTTGGGTATTTGTTTAATGTCTAGTTTATATAACACATTTGAACTGTAACGGGTACTAATGATGTTTATGTTTTCTACAGATATTACAATGCAATTACATGGATAATAGTCATGGCGACTCTCACCGTGAGTACATAAAATCGTGAATACCCATTACAGTTTAAATGTATACTACGATGATGTAAGTTTAAAATCATAGTATATACACTCCTTTGCAAAAAAACGGCGGTTCTGATTTTTCAACATTATTGGTAATAATTTAGTACTAAAGAGGTTTTAGTAGCCAAACTATATTACTGGCTTTTAATTAAGATTCTGGGCATGAAAAAAAGGTTATTCCTAATTCAAAACGATTGTTTTTTTTTTTTTTTTTTATAATACCTTTTTCATTTTGTGACTTTTTACTTTACGCGGTTTTGCAGTTAAAGGACTATCTGGCGAGTAAAATTAACTCCTCGTTATTTTAAGTAGAATAATTTATGTTTGTAATATAATCCTGCCATTCTGCCTTAAAAAAGATATCTATGTGTCTATTTTAATGGGAGAAAAAGCAATAAGAGCTAGTAAAATTATAGCGCTGCTGGAAGAGTGGTATAGCCAACGTTACGTCTGACAGCGGTTAATCGTGAGTCGTTCAACCGTCCAAAGAACCTGAAATAGATACTAAGAGACAGTTTTAGAGAAGGCAAGGTTCTAGCAGAAAACGTTGCACTCAACCGTTAGACGACCGCTTTTTAGTGACTCAGGCACTGAGGAACCGCAAATGCAGTTACATAGACCTCAAAAGAAACCTTAAAGTGGTACGAGGAGCATAAGTTAGCCTATGGACTGTGAGGAAGAGGCTCTTAGCGGCTAATATACGCAGTCAACGACCAGCGCGGGCCTCCAAGTTACTCCTTGAGCACCGGATTGGTCGATTGCGGTTCACTAGAAATTACCTACCTTGGACACCAGGTAATTGGAGGTAGCGTAAGCATCTCCGATGAGGCTCGCATTTGTCTGCATGGCAAGGACCGACGACAGCGAATGTTACCAAAGACCAGGGAAACGCTATGGAGATGCGACTTTTAAAGAAATCATCCTTTATGGTATATGGTGCGTTATGTTTTGGGCAGGCGTAACTTCCAACTATCGTACCGAGATAGTATTAATTATAAATGGCTCACCAAATAAGCAAAGGTACATAACAGAAATTGTTTGTCAATTTGCACAACCCACACTGACTGTAATTGGCGAAAATACCATCTACATAGACGATAATGTTTGGCCCTCCTGTTGTGGCGATGTAGATGAAAATACGCAAGAGGTCAGTATTCGTCTTTTGGATTGGGCAGTGCAGAGCGTCAACGTTAACCTCATTAAGCACATCTAGGAGCTCCTAAAAAGGCGAGTACGAGCTGTCCGTCCACCTCTACAAAACATCAGCAAACTTAAATGTGTGATCTCTGCTGATTGGGCACATATTCCACAGGATATCATTAAAAGCAAGGTGGGAAGCATGCCTATACAATTACATGCTCCAACAGGAGGTCATGTTGTTATTAATTTTTATTTTTTCATGTATTTTTTCATAAAAATACTCTTAGTTTTAATCTAATTGTACCCATAAAAAGCCAATTTCAAAATGGATCCCTATTTACATTGAAGACCCCATAGCCCAGTTGGTAGTGACCCTGTCTGCTGAGCGAGGGGTCCTGGGTTCGATTCCCAGTCAAAACAGACATTTATGTGACAGATAAATGTATGTTCTCGGGTCATAGGTATTTGTAATGACATATTTGTGTATGTCCACCTGCAACACAGGGAATCCTAGTGCACGGGTGTGAGTATGTAAACACTTATTTATTTATTGACTAAAACACTGATTGCAGGATATAAGTTATAAAAACCAGATTCTCATTGATACTAAGAAACTTCTAGTCATCTAAGCCAATGACTGTAAGGTGCCTGGTTTTTTTGCAAAGGAGTTTATATTAGATGTATTATGATATTTGGACATAATAAATAAGGAAATAGATACAATAATAGACACAATAATACAATTTGTAACACAATATAGCCACCTCAGTAAAGCAAGTTAAGTTGATTAGAGTTCTTAATAGTAATTTCGCTTATTTTCTTTTATATTTGTCATATCTCACAAACAGTACCTAATGTTGTGTTGATTACATATGTGTACTGTACTATTAAATTAGTAATTTGTCATCATTGAAGGGTTTTATTTTATTCTTATGTTAATTGGGTTTCTCCTCTGAATCAATCATTTATCATAGTACAAAAAATAATGAGGTGTGATACTTTTCATTTCAACCGTCCCGTATAATAAATCAGTGTTGTATGTTTGTTGTTCATATATAATTTCCGATTCATTTAAGAACCGATTACAATGTAGGATTAAATGATCGGTGGCATTATGAAAAAGAAGCCTTACAAAGGTTGCATTAAACTATAAATAATTTTCGCAATGTACATTACTTAATTTCGTTTTTTTTTAATACACAATTTACTTTGATTGAAGTTGTAAAGTATTACATATGATTTTTATCTAAGCGTATTACAACAACTATACACAGGTATGTGTATAGTATCGGTATATAGAGGTATCCCACGTTAGAGGTAAGGTAATGTACAAAATTATAAACTAAAAAGTAATGATACTATCAAAATATGTGACCCACATAAAACGTAAATTAGCCATACTTACTAAATCCAAGCAGATTACAACTTTCGCAAAATCCTTGCATTAAATAAGCAACTATTTCCTATCGTTTCGTAGCACTTCACCAGTATACAAGTTTTCATCACATTAACAAACTCTGAAGAAAAAGCACAGACAATTTAGACCAAAAATAAATTGTTACAAGTCTAGTCTATGATATAAACACTTTACGACGTTAGTAGCATAGACGAACTCGGACACGGACTCCGTTTTATTGAGCTGCGTAAGTTCGAGCATATAGTGCTATGTTTTTAGATGTATCATGATCCTAGCGCACGCAGTATTTACTTTATACTGCCTGGGTGTATACTAATACTATAAAGAGAAAGTTCAAACTTTGTGAGTTTATGTAATCTCATTTATTTATTTAAGTGCGGGGAATAATCTCCAGTAGTACAGCATCTATTCAAAAAATCTTTTACTATTTGAAAAGTACATTATTCCGGATCGACATAATGATATATATTAAGATATAACCATATATGTTTAAATAAAATAAGTTGTTTAACAACAAATTTCCACCTGATGGTAAGTGAATACATCACGAATTCACGAATATAACTGAAAAAAACTATACTGCATCTTGCTTTTTACTACTTTTTATTTGGAATTAATTGGATGGGGAAGGGCAGCTGAACAAAGTGCTGCGTGGGTGGTCTTGAGATAGAGTTAAAGTCGTCGTGCTATTGGGGTCGTATTGGGTGGCTGTCTTACTACTTTAGATCCCTCCTGACTACGGTCAGCTAATGGTACAATACTTAAACTACTTAGGATCCCGCTGCCCTCCAGACTTTAGCTCCTGACACAACAAATAAACCGACTCATTACGACCGATCTCACTAATAAAACAAAACCATTAAGACTCATTCCCCATTTAGCTTCATTAGACATCATGCCGGTATACGATGAATCACATTAAATAGATTGTTGAACCGAACAAAGTGAAAACAGAGCGCTAATTAGTAGATAAAATGTTAAAAATTGTAGATACTTTCCTGCCTTCTATAATCTGCATACTGTTTTCGTTGAAATAATTAAAAGGTTTTACAAGTTTGACGATTACAAAAGAGAATGATTTTTGACGACTCCATAGTGAATAGTCCCGAGATCGACTCCAGGTTGGCACAGACAGAAGAATGTTTATTCTCGGGTCGTGAGTGTTTGTGACATCTTATTTGTATGGGTTCTGTTGCTACCTGAAACACAAAAAATCCAAGTGGGGATGTAAATGTGTGAGCGATTATTTATTTTTATTTATTCAACCTAACAAATTGTAAAAACTGTTGCGAACTACTTTATCTATTAATTTTTCACTGAATTATTGTTAAAATGTTTTAAATAACTTATAACTGGCCGTATTGGGGCGGCCTAGAATATTCTCCCCAATCTTATGCTGGCAGAACAGGGTATCGTAAGAGATGACAGAATCCAGCCTGCCTAGTGGTAGGGCTTTGCGTAAAGATTATATTATCAGTATTATTATTAAGGCCTTAATATTATTAT
>DWPT01002271.1:0-16510 GCA_018251895.1 Agathymus mariae mariae | reverse complement strand
GATTCTGTAATATGTTACATTAATTTGATATTCATCTTATTATATCCTATCTATATTCTATTATTATTAATTATTTATTGATAAAAGTAGATATCAACTAGTACATATTTGATGTGTTTTCTAATTTCATGAAAGGAAAAGAATGATTGAATATTGTTAATTACAAATGTTTATCCATTACAATGACCACTTATCAGGTAGACTGCATAAATTTTTCCAACTTCCATATCCATGTTGATGTACATTTATTTCAGTTGCATGCAATCAGTGAAAGGTTTAAAATAGCATGTCCACAGACAGAGAAACAGGATCAGATGTTTGATTTTAGTCACATTTTGGACTTCTGCTCACAAGTTAAATCTCTAAACATTGAAGGCAGTTATGAAAAACTTGGAACAAGCAGCATAATACCCAATAACTTGCAGTTTGATCTAGTACCTTTCAAGTCATTGGTAGAATTGAAGATACTTGGTGTACCTATGAGCTGTATACAGAGTGTTGGTAAGCTGTTTTGATAATAACTTCTATACTATTCTGTACTAGATATGTAACAGGGCTAAATCAGTACATATAAAATTTTTGCAAATTTAAATGTAGGTAAACTTTGTTATCAATATAGAGGCTTAAAATTTTTTGGTGGAATTTCTGTTTGTCTATTCATTTATAAAACAAAAACCACTGATCAGATTTCTATGATTCTTGATATATTTCAAACTTATATATACACACTCGGATAATCCGAAATAATTTCATATCCGTAACCGAAGCCAGTAAAATATTCATTATATATTCATTTCCGGATCCGAAAAATATTAGTATTTGAGCATTCAAGACAGTCACATTAAAATGTACGTATGTTGTTATATTGGTAAATATCACTTTCTCCAGAATGTTTTCCACTGCTTTCAAACAGCACTGCATGGTTTTAATTGTGTGCGTGTATGTAATGTATGTGCATGTGTGTGTATGTAAACGCAGCATTTGATTGGTTTTATTACATACTGATAATGTATGGAAACATAATTATATACATTAAATTGCATATGTGTGGAGTAGTGTAACACACAGTGGCAATGTGTTTAGGCCACAAACTATTTTAACACTTAAACTAGGTTAACAAACAACTACACACTGATGGCTAAATCCTTAGTTGCTAAAGTGGTCCATGTGGACCCCCAGGGGTCCACGGGAGACTCGACGGAGGTCTACGTCGGCGCGACAAAATATGGGTGTTCACATTTCATAAGCGGGGGGATACACGAAAATTGATCTGCTTTCAATAGTGAAAAACTCAAATGCTGGCTTGATTTCACCTATCAATGTAGGCAGATAATATTTTAGTGTTACTTGAAAAACTTGCATATTTCATATTCAGTACTTGTCGATCGATTAATTAATTAACCAATCAATTCTCACTTTATATTTCTAAAACTATTAATTCGTGGTTCGAACTCAACCGCAACGCAAATTTCCAAAGTTAGATCTAATTTTCACATTTTTTGTTGAGTTTTGGGAATTTGGTAGAAATCAGGGTTGTTATAGAGCTCCGTAACCGTAACCGAAACTATCGGATATCCGAAATAAAATTATATCCGAAACCGTAACAAAATCCGATAAAAAAGTTTCGGATAATTTCGGATAACGGCAGTCTGAAGCACGCTATGACTGGTTTACGCTGACTGAGCCGATGCATTGGCCATGTCTTTATCATTTTTGTACCTTGTTACTGTACACTGTTGTTACTGTACCTTTCAAATGGTAAACTAATTTAATTAATTGGTGTTGTGGTTCCAGAGAATACCTTCGCATATATATTAACTCACAAAACGCTCCCAGGGATTACCTTCCGCTTGCAAACTGAGAAAATACGCACTCTCTGTTTATAATATTAGAATAGCTATTGTATACCTATTCCATAGACTGTTTTACAATCTTTTACAATTTTAAAATCACATTAAGTGTATAAACGGCCATGGTTCAGTTTGATTTTATTAATATGAGAAATTAATAATCTTTTCTTTTGTAACTGTCGTTGATTTACCAGCAATTGCGTGTACGTAGTTGGCAGTGCTAACACTTTTATTTGTTCAAGTGGCTCATGTTGTAGCGGTAAACTTAAACGCGATGCGGCATGCATTTATTTTTAAATTTTCATATACATCGTTACGACGCACAATGCATGGCAGAGAAAATAGGACTAATATTTTTTAATTAACAATATGAACACAGACGTGGCCTCAATATCCACGCGTACCGACAGCACCTGTAGGCCCTCGTCTTTAAGATAGATCAGACGGCAACAATAAATGTTACCCCGAAAGAACATCCATTAGAAATGCCGGTTTAAGTTTAGTCTTACGACCCCCTTCAATTCAAAATTGATTTAATACTTTACTCATGATTAGAAATTCATCCTTCCTCATAACATGTCGCAATTGCTTCGCACTTTGTCGCCTCTGTCGACCATTTAAATAATTTCTTGTAGAAAAAGAAGTAGTTCTTCTTCTAAAGCCCCTTAGACATACCCAAATGAGATACAACAAATAACTAAGCCCCGAGAATATGCGTTAATCTTTGACATACATAGTCGTGTTGCCCCCGGCGGAAATCAAACACGGAACTTGTCGTTCGTCAAGCAGGGCCATTGCAAATTGAGCTCCAGGGTCAACATTAAAAATGTATAGGCATATCAATCTGTTACAGGAAATTTACGAGACACATTAGTGAGTCTCTCGGTGCTAGTGGCCAGCGTGGTCTCACTCAACGAGTTCCTGTTGGTGGACGTGCTACACAAAGACCCCTCCAGTTTAGCGGACACCGTGGTTAGTATTGACATTGGCCTCATTTGTAGAATGCGTCCTTTTATCACCAGTATCTTTGCGTATGTTGTTTAGTTGCGTAATTTTGTCGTAGATGATTTTTTTCTAGTTAAGCGATAGAGTTTTTTTGCATGAGCGTATAATCAACTTTTTATTTGTAGAATCTATACGTAAAACCTAAATAAACGTCAGTTCGTTAGGACCATTGGGATTAAGAGTCCTAATAGTTTATCAACTACGAAACTTACGGTATATTTAATAATAAATACTTTCAATTCAGTGGTTTTATCATTGCGTGTTGTGAAATACAGATTATATAAAACTCGACATAGCAACGAGTTTGATGAAATTATAGATAACATTTGACTGTGTATGTTTTCTCACGTGATTTTCCTTCACCGAAGTCAGTCATAATTAAATTCATAAATTTTCTGATTCCGTTACTTTTCGAACTCTTTATCCCTTCTCTCAGAATTGACCATTGTTACGCTATTGTCGTTTCCGAACAGGATCGACCCAAACTCGCCCTGAGTTTTCTCTTTTATGATAAACCAGTTTAGATTGGTACAGGTTCGGATGCGGCTTAAAGGCCTCCGACATAGCTGAACTACAGTTATCTGACAATAGCAAACAAAGCCGACGGCTTCATGATCTGAAGTAAATTCCCTAGAAGTTCTACTAACGGTCGCTCATTCACCCCAATATCACGTCACTTTATTCGGTCGCTTGAAATAGATTCACAGCCAATGTATCATAATTTTGCACTAAGCGTTCTGTAATGAGCTAATTATTACAATTGTTCATAGCATTGACTCAGAGATCACATTATCTATTCTAACTGGGCTGCACTAATAGGTCACACGTGCCCCGATTATTGTTAATATATATTACTTATCTATTATACCAGACTACTACTCAACCCTTATCACGAGCCACTCAGATGTCATGCGCGAAGAATTGAGTTTGAAACAAATCATAATTATTTACGATGACATATTTATTTTTGTATTATCACGTAGTATAACAATATTATATTGTAGATTTGATTTCAGTTGCATCAATCCCTAACATTACCTCCATTGACCAGTGATGTCAATTTACTGCTTACGTCACTAAATATGTACTATGCTGTGATCGTTACTATATTTTTGTTGTGTAACAGAAACGGAAAATTAGCTTTGGTATTCACTATGGACCTGCCTTGACGACGCTACGGGTATGTACGCCAGTTTATAAAAAAAATATTTTTTTTGCAGACATGGAAAAAGTTATCGATGATTAATTTCGCGAGCAACAACATTAAGAACGTTGATTGGGCAATAAAACTCGTACCTAAGCTGCAGCATCTAAGCCTATCTTCAAATAAGTTGACAGAGTTGTGCGACATATCGTGCCTTCACGAGCTACAGATACTAAACCTATCCATGAACAACTTCGCGCTATGTGAGAACTGGCATGCTAAAATTGGTAATATCGTTAAAATCGACCTCTCGCAGAACAAGGTTGTCTCTCTGCAGGGATTCTCTCGTCTCTACTCGTTACAGAGCCTCGATCTCAGCTGTAATCTTATAACCGATGTCGAGGAAGTCCAGCATATATGCAAGTTACCCTGTCTAGAGTATCTGTGGCTCACAGCCAATCCTGTGGCTTCGTCCATAGATTATAGAGTAAAGGTCTTTGAACAGTTCAATGCACGCATGTCAGAAATATGCTTGGATAATGAAAAAGCTTCAGAGAAGGAACTGGACACGGCGAGAGTGTTGCAAGCTTTACGGGTTGTTAAAGAGGGGAAAACACCGAGTTTTCTAGAAAATAACAATACGAGTCATAGTTTTAATAGGAGTTGATAAGCGTTTATGTTAAGTTGGTTAAAGGATTTACAACGAACATTCCTGCTTTTGTATACAATATGAATTGTTTAGAGCTATTTAAAAAAAAATGATTTCTGTAAACAGAGTCTCAATCCTCACAAGGTGTGGAATTTATAGATTTTTCTTTACCTATGTGTTTGTACGTCATTTTGACACATTTGTGATATTGGACTTTATAAGCTTTAGACGTAAGAATGTTGTTTGTAATGACATGCAAATGTTAATTATTGACCAGTAATTTAAGTTTAATCTCAATCATATTGTTTTACTTTAAAAGTCCGAACGTTTTTTCGCCGACACAAGTATTCACATAAAGTATTATTATTGTGATTTTGTGATAATAATATGACTTAATTTATTTTACAATTATTAACAATAAAATTTTTAATGTTGTATGTCTCTGTTTTAATCAATAATCATAAGCTTCATTTAAAAATGTGTTCATAATTAATAATTACGTATTCACAGTTTTGTTCATCTTGTAGGTATATCTGAATCTTCTAGTACCTAAAACTTGTCTAGAAAAGAGAAATATAGACAGACAACTTTTGCATGCTTATCAGAATAATGACTACTGTTATAGTACTAAATTTGTGTGATTTAAAATGCATATGTGAATTGTTCTGTATTGAACATTAATTTTTGTACTGCACTTTGCGAACGTCTGTAATTAATTATGTTCTTAATACCACCATAGAGAAATGTAGAACAGTAGACTCCATCGTCAAATAATAAAGATTGCAACAGTTCGCCTAGCTACGGCCCGCCGCAGATTACGAAGCTCTCCTTACATAGTCAGCATCACTCAAATGATGAAAACGATTCATCATAAGTGATACAAATTCGGTGGTCATGATTAAGGTCAATGGGTGTCTATTGAATAATACTTCACACACCTTTAACAATATAATGGAGAACTCTCGAAGTGTCCAAATTTCATCAGACTGTTTTATGACAATTTTTGATACACAGAACTTGAAAAGATCTGTGCTGGATACCGATGATCAAATGTCTATCACTGCTTGCTCAGTATAACTAATACAGACTATTAGAAGCAAAATACTGAAGTTCATAATACCTATAAATTTTTGTACTTATCAAATAATTTGAGCGAGTTCTTGTCACTCGTCTTTTGACGTGGCTACAACACCTGATGTATAACAATAACCGTAATGTATGGTTTATCCTGCACTCTTATTACATGCACAAAATAATAAGCCTTTACAAGTCGGTCATCCATCAAACTCCGGTCTACGCTGGAAGTCGCTTTTAAGTACTTTGTTATTTATAGCAACACAACCATTTTAATTTTGAATTATTCTATATATGGGTCAGAAGGAGCTTGGATATCAATCAAAAACTTTATAAGTTTCCAATGTCATTTAATAACAATTAAATGTTTCCTTATTTACATTATCATAACATACCACATAAAATTAAACCTGCAAAAGCAGAAATTATTTATACAAAAGTTTATGTAATCTAAATTGTAAATTATAATTCAATATTCACTTACGAGGCGACTTTTGAATACCGTTGAAATGTACACCTACCAAGTACACGACAGAAAGTCGCAAACTTTTTAGTAGAGTTAATAGAACCATAGATATATGAACATGTCATACAAATATTCATGGCGTTAATCATTCGTTTAAAATCACCAACATCACCCTTGATTAATAGAAAAAGATGGCTGATAGTGTGCATTCAAACGGTAAAAACGTCGAGGCGATTTAACAAACCACTACAGAGTCTTTAATATGCACATGGTACATTTATAATCAAAAATCGTCTCATAATATTATAAAGACTGCAGTAACCACGAGCGATTCCACACTTCTCTCAGTTCAAACTTAAAACTAGAAGTTCATAAATCAGTGACATCGTTTCTATCATATATTTATATATATATTCATACAATTCTTGAAACCACTATTATAAGGACTGAGACACTATGTACAATTTTCGTCAACATAAGGAATTCCCCGTTCAATGTATCCTTAAAAAAATCCTGTTTATATACGATTAATACTTCAAAGTAATAATCGTAAAACTCATCGATATAGCTTGATAATAATTTTTCCTGAAATAAAATACAAACCACAAAACTAATTATTTATACTTCAGTGGTTATTATTTAGTAAATGTTTCATTATTGTCCCGTATGGCATTCCTATCAAAATATAATGCGTAGTAACACTAATGCAGTTCGAAAAACTAAATAAAACGTTTGAATTACACAAGTTATCTAAGAAATCATTTTATATGTATTTAAAAACGTATAACACTTCAATTAGATAGAATACTCTTCCACTCCATTACAGGGCTAATAGCGTCTTATCTCCATGAAGATAATTGATACAGTACAACATATCAGAGTTTATATTATAGAGGTCAATTATCAAAACATACCCATAGCCCCCGGACCAGTCTTTTCATAGGGCCATTACTTAAAAATTATTGCTTCTTGTTAAAAGCGAATATTATACAAGCCTCGTGTACACTTTGGATAACACAAATGACACCACATCTCACGTTGAGAGAACAGCGAGCAGTTCAGTTATGTTCCCATATTTATACCAACTAAAACCATACCACTGGTAATATATGTAGTTGAGGCGAAAGGGGCTTCATCCATTCTGAAATCCAAGCTCACATTCCCTGCTCGTGGTACACCCGCCTGAACAATGGATATGGCTACAATAAATAGTATTTTCTGTTGAACTCACTTTAATCCAGACAGTATTCATAGTTGACTTGAGTAGACTGATCTGTCTGCCCAGCTAGCTACCCCGTCTTTATTTAGAATCAGTCGCAACATAAGTACAATTAAAATATTAGTCGTACCACTAAAACTATAACTGAATAGTTAAAGACTGATTTTAAATGTTATTCTAAAGGAAATTCAAGTTACACTAACACATACAAATGTTCTATTAATAACATAATAATACGTGCGGTGTCACGCGAGTGAATCAACTTCCCTTTACATTTTATCCAACTGCATGGGGGGGTCGAGTTTATGTTCTACACCCAACTTGATTTAGTTTTGATAGCGGAAGGGAGTGCCTTTCAGATAAATGATTTTCAGTCCCCGACGAAACCGAGAACCGATACATAATAGCATATTTGCGACAATGATTCTGGTCGCTTTTGTTGGGGCTATGCAACATTTATATGGCTGTAATGCAATGGGTTACGTCGAGGACGCTTAAGTGGATAATGCTTACAACAATAATGAAGCCAAATAACAATTGATGTAAAGGAAAACGAAGATATCCCAACTAATTGTTTTACTTATCTCACAGCTTATTTATTATTAAAAACTACAAAATATTGGAAAAGTAGTAGAACTAGGGTCATAAACTTATATTTTTAGAATGAATTTTTAATGTATGTAGATGAAATCCGATATACTATATGTAATGGATGATACCTAAATAAATAATGGATGGATTTATTTATAACCTAATGTCACTGAGAGCACCTTAACATACAATAATGATGTGATGTGGCAATATCTAACTATAGATATATAGAATTTCCTTAAGGAAGGGAGGAGGAGCACCTGGGCTTTGCCCTTTCATAACAAAATCGGTCTAAACAAAGACAAAATGGTATTCTAAAATATTTAGAAAATTTTATTACATAAACCACCACAAACATAAAAAACAGAAATTAAGAAATTGATCTTAACTGTACAATACAAAGATAAATTTGCAGCCATTTTAATAGCCGGTGTATATTAAGATGGATGCAATATACAATTATGGCTATTTGAAGTCATTCAAGTGACAATGACGTTAACCATGGCACCTCATGATGATAAGTGATCATGAATTGAGAATTGAGCAATTAATAACCAAAAATAATTCTTGTATTAAGTTTCACTTAATCAATCACATTCAATCACTCAATCTAAATAAATGCATTTAAAGTTTTAAAATAATATAAGGGTTCTTCACAAGCACATTTCATAATATGGTCATTAAAAAATGAACACGGAAAATATTAAACTAAGGTTAATATCATTTGCATATATATACATTATATCAACCAAATGCTATTTAATTGAATGGAATCCAATAACGATCCAGAAGGAAGCCTCTCAATCATATTTATTTGAATTATTCACTGATATTTTAAAAATGTGACATATAGCCGTGTTAATTTATATCGAACGATTTAACAGAGTCCTGTTAATAGATTATCAAAAATATGTATTCAATTAAAATAGAACATTTTATATGACATTAGTCGTAGTAACCCGCAGTCGCTTCGCTTCAAAAATCCTATGCATTGTTTTTGCAACAGGTTTTTATAGTTCCGTGAATCAGAACCATATTCATTTATTATAATAGCTACAGCCATGTTGTCAGTTTGAATAACTTCCCTCTTAACAGAACGACTATGTTAACGTTCTTTTCCTATCCCGAGGGAACAGATATATTGCAATTCAATGTTGTAAGTGTTTCACTTTCAATGTTGTAGGTGGTCAGACAGACAGACTAAAGTAAACAATATTTTTTGTACAGATTCAGTTACAATTAAAATTGTATTCACTATTATAGATTATTTAAGATTAAAAAAACCGTAATCGAAAAAATAGGAGAAATAATATAGTTTTTATGGTTATTCCTAAATTTGACATTAGCTTCTAACAGTTTAATCGTTGACATTTGTGGATAGACCGACGTCGAAGTTAGTACTCATAGCACTAATTATTTGTCGTATGACAATCTACTAAGTAAAATGTCTCCTGACGTTTAAATCTCGCCAGAAACGTCGAAATAGCAACCATTTTAATAAAGTAAAATTATTTTTGAAACTTAAATATACATGTACGTATCTTATTGCTGTTAATACTTAATTGATTACCGCACTGCAATAAGTGTAACATTCGAAAAAACAATATGAAATTCAACTATGATGATAAAAAAAAATTGCAATATAAAAACTCTATACATTAGCCAAAGTTACACAGCGGATAACGTAATTTAGCACAGAGTAAGATGGAATAGTTATCAGTATGTTGTCGCCATGACGTCACGATCAGCTGCGCTTGACACAAGCCACCAGGCTATGAACGAATAACTGGTCACACTAAAATAACTGCCATTATGGTTTGAGTGGTAGGAAATAATTCAAATATAGAAGAGGGTGCACTCCGGGCTACAATAGTACTATATCGTTGAATTCTAATTCAGCACCTAGCCAGAGTGAGAAGAGCTCTCTTTTTTCTCTTCTGTTTAGGTGCGTAGTGTGTGGTGTGGGGAATCAGGTCGATGGTCAGACGGCGGTTCTTGCAGTGCGCTACAATAATATGTTACTTACAATCCTACTTAACATATCAGCCGTATTAAGTTAAATACGTCCCAGCTAGCAACTGGCCAGTGCAGGTAAAATGAAGTGCCATCGCTCGTCGGTAGCCTGGTATAGCGGCGCACGCGCACGCACGCCGATCGCGGTGGGCCTCTGCGATGGATCCTCGCTCAGCATTAGCTTCAACACCTCCGTCTATAAGGAATTCAAGAATATGGATAATGGCTATAATGTATTAACAAATAGGTTTTGGATTTTAGTTGGCAAATCTATACATGAGTACTGAGTACATCCATGGGTTAGGAAGGAAATGAAGTAAGAAACTTACTAGTATAATATTTTCCTACTTAGTTATAGTGAACATTTTAATACAACATGGTTATATCAGCAGTGGTGACTTAGTGTATTGAACGCCGATATCCCTTACGGGAGACTCAGGCTCGAATCCTGCATGCACCATTAAATTGTGTTACACAATTTGTAAAAACTACAAATTAACTCTCACATGCTTCAGTCAAGGAAAAAATTGTATGAAAACCTGCAAATCAGAGAATCGTACACTGTTCTCAAAGGTGTATAAAGTGTGCTAACATGCATTCGGTCAGTATAGTGGGCCATGACCTTAACCCCGCGCTCATTATGACAGGAGACCCGAGCCCAGCAGTTAGAAACTTATAGATTATAATGACGAGTCAGGTTTGTAGCACAGAAATTTCTTGTTGATTATATTTTTTGCCTATTATTGTTGATCTGATTGACAATACTAGAAGAAGTGTAAAAACATCATATTAACTCTGTTGAACCTCTTTATCGCTTTGTATTTAAGTGCTTAACTGCGGTTACAGTTTATTTTTTAGTATTTGGAAACATTCAAATTAATAACAGTAATTTATTGTTATAGAATGTTAACATTATAAGTAATTAAGAGTTTGGGTGTATGGGGGATCATTCATAATATTTTTTTTTAATGTGATTATTCATACTTCATTAGGGTACTGATTTTGGAACTCCTGGGGGAAATGGCCTCCTCTCAGTCGCATGAGGCACGCGATGCGCTCTGACTCCGTGCCGAACGGCTGCAACAGCTCAAACAGCACTAATCCTAAGGAGTAGATGTCCACCTTGTAGCTGTAGGGCTTGCCTGATAGTTGCTCGGGGGACATGTACAAGTGAGTACCTAAAATAATACAAAAATAAATGGTGATTTTCCCATCGAACTTTCTGGCGTTCAAACGGAACTAATAAAAAAAAGTTGTTATTAAAAAACTACTTGTTTTTAATAAATAACCAAACGGCACAGATAAAGTTCTATGTATCCCAGTTACATTCACCAGTACTTTATGGGGATATTAAATCAACTCAATTTGGTGGTGAACTTTAATAATATTGTTTTGAAAAATTCAACAAAACATACATATTGTCTGTCAACGGCGATAATATTAGTATCGTGTCCAGGCGATGCATAGTAACTACGGCAAAATTTTATAGGTAGTCTTTTCCACAATTAAGTTTTTGGAGTTAACTTTGTATAGACTTACCGACTCGATGCGTGTGCCTCGCGTGCACGTCCATCTGCCGACCGGGCGCTCCGTCCTGCGGTAGGTCCGTCATGGCGGTCACGAGACCGAAGTCCCCGATTTTCACCTTGCCATCCAGCGCGAAGAATATGTTACTCGGCTTTAAGTCTCTATGAATCAGGCCCGCTAGATGCACATACTCAACAGCTGATGCTATCTGACTGAAGAGGATGTTCACCTGGAAACATGGATTTAATTGATTTTATTATATCAAGGTTTCACGAAAATTGGACGGAAAGTGATAAACTACGAAACAAAAGCGGCATTACAAGAGGAACTACGGGTACGAAGTCGTTTCAATATATTAGGCGACTCTCGCCTTTACGCTTTGAGCATTAATTCAAGGATTTTACTGTCTGTGTCAGAAAATTTCCTATTGTTTTACAAGGAATCTTTCTTAACGAGTACCAATAGAGTGCGAAGTCGCCCGCCATGGATTTGTTTTCTAATACGGAAGCGATATGTTCTCTCTACGTACGTCATACCTTCCATTAACCAGTATTCGACTGTGATTGTTAACTAGTGTCGGAGCGTGTATTAGGTAACCCCTTTAATCAATCAACCATTGAGTTTGGCCAATACGTAGAGAATTTGGGACTCGAGGAAACCTTCCTAGCCCGGGCATTTCACTCGAGGGGGTCAACAACCCTCTGACGATGTAAATCCCTGCTGTTGAGAAGGGAGTCAGCCCTTTACCTGCGCTCCCCACATTTTATATACCTAGCCTCATATCAACTGCTCAGCATTACGCAAAGAGAGGGGATAAATCAAATATGCTCTTTTACCTCTACTTTTACTTACCAGATGACACGGTTAGTCGAACATCGTCATATATATTTTGTAATAGCTGGCACACATGCAGAAGGACCAGTAGATGATAACTTGTTACCACCAGACATAAACATTTATTAAAATCACAATCGATGTAATGCCAGTCAAGAAGAAAATGTTGTATCCACTATTAATTAGATCAAAGCCATATTTTGATCATCACTTCTCAGGTTAATTTATCTCTCACCGTTTCTCTCCTGGCTCGATGCGTGCGATTGTTCCTCAGCCAGTCGTGCAGGGACTCGCGACGACACAGCTGCATTTGTATATACAGGTACATCTTGCCGGCGCCGGGGTGGGCCTCGGGGGCTCCTGCCGCCTCCGAGCTGCGCACGCACATGTCCAGCGACCAGTGGCGAGTGTGCCCTTTCTGGGAACACGGATGTCGTTTTGGAAGTTATAGTAAAATTATGGGAATGACAGTTTATGATCTATCAGAAATAATTATGCTCCATTTCTCCAAACGAATCAACATTGCTTTCAATATGGATGGATGCACCATGGTTGAGCCATGGTGCTAAGGTAACCTAAGAAACTATCACTGTCCTTCTAATATTAACCATGAAATATTTTCTAAGATTTCCAAATGCTGACTCGCCATTTACATTTGGAGCGCCTCTGTCATTGCGGATTTCCATGTACGCAGGTGATCCAGGTGATCACCTGCCATTAGATGAACTGTTAGTTTGATCAATAATTATATCATAGAAAACAAGTTAGATATTTTGTTGTATAACCGGTTTCGTTCCTTGAGCCTGAGCAAACCTGTCATGCTCGTAGTACACTGGCAAACAACAGATGTGATTGATGAACGATTCCTTTAATTAGATGGTGGCATAGTTCTACGTCGATCAGTTTAATCGACGTCTTCGACGTGGTTACCTTCCTAGCCATAACCGACCAGAATACGTACCGCTTTCGTTCTAAAGTCAACCACAAAATCTTTTCAAGTGCCGTTTGCAGTATCAGAGCCATTAAAGCGGAGTGCCGCATTCTTTTTCCGGCACACGCTCATCATACCTTTGGTGTAACGGTCATACATGGCCGCCGGTGACGACTAAGCATCACTCATTCCGTCTGCTCGGCTGTTAGCTACTGACGTAAAAAGCAATTGTACCATTAGTTGTAAATAAACTGACCTTCTTCTTGCAATTAGAACTATCAGTCTTAACGTATCCCTCGCACTCCATCACCTTCTCCAGTCGCTTGTTCGATATGTCCTTCCGCGCTTCGGAGAGACTGGAACAATCCTCGGTATTAGCGAACACTATGAACGAGTCGTCGTGGTCTCCGCTGCCAACGTTCTTGGAGAGGGATGTGGTGACGTCACTCAGATGTTTCGCCGTATCAGACTCGACTTGAAGGTTCGACGCTTCGTCGTCGAACACTATGCTGAATGAGTCGTTGCAGCTTAACGATCTGGAAGAAATTGTATTGATTCATATTTACTTTATATATTAGGTAATATGAGATCGTGATATAGTCGCGGACATTAAGTTTCCGGTTTGCATTTAGGATATACTAAAATAAATCAATTCCAAAATTCTAATTCGATGAGTTATCAGAGCTATAGATTTTAAAAATAAAAATAATAAAAAAGATAAAAGATAAAGCTCAATTCTAATGTCTATGAGTGTATACAAGTTTGGCAACACGCGCTTTGAAAGCAAAGTGTATTTAACTCGAAATTCGAAATGCAGATTCATAACGCTTCGTGATGACCCGTAGTATCTAGTCAAAGCATTATAGCCATCTAGTAATCCGCCCTCACTTCGCTTCAGAAAATCTACGACTTATATAATATCCACATCGTTTCAGAATTACGTTTTTTTTAGTTCTGTCATTGCGAAATACATGCGCGCACACACGCACGCACACGCATGCACTCAAAGATTTACACAAATAGCCTGTCAATTTTATTTACTGCCCTCTTAATAGAATGTCCATATTAACTTTTATAACAGATCCATATCTCAGGGTAACAAGTATCCTAGACTATTCTACGACCCATAAAATAAACAATTAAAATGCATTAAAATGTATCATGCATCCATCCATCTGCTCAGTGGCCGACACTGACAGACAAATATTCCAAAATTATGTGTTTTGACCTTACCTACCTTACATTAAGATTTCCGATATATTCTATGTACAGATTGGAGTATACGGCACAGTTTTATCATTAGCATAGATTGACAAACAAAACACTTAATCATAGTTGTCTAACAACGCGTTGTATTATTGTTATGTTGTTGTAAGTCGTCTAGTTTTGATATATTATAAAGTAAGTGGTAACCTAATGGTTGCAGACTCGAGTTTGAATATACCTTAACCTCTTCGGCTCCGACAGTTTCCTCTCGTAGTCGAGGGCGTCGACGCAGTCGTCGATGCTTCGGTGCAGGTTCAGCATGACGTCACCCTTCGGGGGCGTCTTTTTCATGACGGGTGACGCGGGGGTCGGCGTCGTGTAGTCTTCGGACATAGCTGCCGATACACCCTCGAGTTCCCTGTAACAAAGGACACAATGCTTCAACGCTGCTAATGGCTGCCGGGAATCTACGTTGATTTTTGTAGTGTTTAGGTGGAGCCTATTATTAGGGCAATTAGAGGTCAAGACAGCTGCCATGCTCAATGTTTATGAGTTGATGTGAACTGTGAAACAAATAAAAATAAATTTCACTTACTATTAAATCATTGTTACAATGAGTTTTTGTTATTTTTGTCAGGTTGCTTTGATTATCGTAATTGATGATAAAATTGAATTACGATACAATTAAAAAATTTAAAATTTACGCATTCTCTACCAAGTAATTGTCGATTGGTAGAGTACATTATTTATACAGTATTGTATCAGCTTATCGTTTTCGATGTGTTTAAAATACTTAGTGAACAATCTGTGCTTATTTCAACATGTGTGGTACGATTTAAAATTACATTTTATTAGAATTTGGTTCTTACAAACACTTTTTTTCGAACGTCAAACTACGCCCGCTTCAACAAATCCCTAACATGAGTGATCCCGGAAGAAAAAGCGGCAGGAAACTCCGGAGGAGGAGGTCTTGTTTCACTCACAGTCACAAAAATCATTAAATACTACTTATGGCGACATACCAAAGTCTTGTCCGAGCAGTCTCGACCTTTAAATAATCACCTAGGTTGAAATAAAATTTCCTCACAATAATGCCATTGACATGAGTTTTCAATAGGTATTACATTTTAAAGTACACATATGACCCTATAGGTGAAGAGCAACATAATGTCAAAAACGAACCGATTTATTATATATTTACCATGATATCATATATTCAAAATAATTTTAATTTACTCACAATATGGCATTTCCATAAAGTTTAATTGGATTTTATTATTTTTATTCTTAATTTGTAAATTATAGATCAGTGCTTCTACCAGGCAACCATTGTGTGTGTTAGTTAGGGGCGGGACTCACTGTAGCCAGTAGGCGTCGCGCTGCTCTTGCCAGAAGGGCGGAGGCTCCTCGAGCCACGCGTTGAAGTACCGCACGATGTTCTCGTGCTCCAGCTTCGCCAGCGCACGCACCTCGCGGAGCACCCGCTCGCGTTTGGATTCCCTGCGATAACGAAAGATTTCACAGGACAGGATTTATGAATTTATCTCCTGGAAATCCAGTGACACAAAACTTCCCCGATAAGCAACGTTATTATGGTTTTTTTATACCAATAGGGATATACGATCACATATCATTCATATATTGAATTAATATTGTTATTTACAATATTTATTCCACAGAATTATACCCACAACATAATTAAAAGTTTTAAAAATATGCATTTTTAAAAGTACTAATGAAATAAAATGCGAGGTGTCATAAAAATATCAAAACGCAACGCTATTAGTTAGTTAGTTAGTTTATTAGTATAAACGTTTATACTGAATATAATTTCGTGAAGCCTGCCTGGCTAGCTACCACCCTCCAGTTCGAGTCCAGCCGCCAAACGACTCGTCGTGTTCCGGCTGGGGGCTTGAGAGCCAGTACCTTCTTCTTTTTTACCTTCTTCTTATTTCCTGGCCGACAACGCATCAGTGATACCTTTGGTCTTGCTGATGTCCA
>DWPT01002270.1:0-16512 GCA_018251895.1 Agathymus mariae mariae | reverse complement strand
ATATATATTGATATTTAATTGTAATTCATGTATAAAATTGCCTTTTCTTTTTAGATTACCCTGCCATCCTATATTGAGCAAATCAGGGACAAATTGGCCGAGAATATTCATGAAATGTGGGCTATGAATAAGGTGAGTTTAAATTTAAAACTGACAAAGATACAATACAATGAAGTATATATACATAACTACGACTGTATAATGACCCGAAAAGGCTTAACTAACAGCTATAACGCATCAGTAAAATTATATTAGAATCAAAACAGGGTCGTAATTAAAAAGGTTTAGAGCGTATTTAATCAACGCTGTTTAATGAAGGTTGATAAACAAATTGTCTGAAATTTTTATGTTATCCTCAAGTCTTTGAGATGGCTTAGCGGCTAACTTTTTTATAATATCTATTGATAACAAATTTAAAATCTTAACCGCCTCCGAAGTATTGAAGTGCATATATTTGTTCTCACGAGTGGTCGCCTATGAACTCGATTGAAGTCTTACGAATAAAACAGACTTTTGGGTCATAATGATTATAAAAAGGCATGGTTTGTTTAACATCTTTGTTGTCAGATCGAAGCCGGCTGGATGTACGGCGACCAGAGGGATGACATCCACAAGATCCACCCGTGCCTCGTGCCGTTCGAGAGACTGCCGCCCGCCGAGAAACGATACGACATCCAATTGGCAGTACAAACACTCAAGTATGTCGCATAGTGTGCGCTACAGAGCCTTAATGTACAATATCTCATTATGTACAATATATCATACATACAATATGTGGAATATGACATTATATACAATATGTTATTCTGAATTTAGTTGCAGCAGAATTAATGGAGTTGTTGTAGCAACAACAATCAGTAATAAGTTTTTGTACGCTGACATCGAGTTATACTTGTAATGGAAATTAAATGCTTATTAACTAAATAGACCATTCACACTTGACATAAAATCATCGACACATGGATGATGGAAATACTAGCGCGAGCTAATAGATCAATAGTCGTCGTGCGTCGAGGCGTATTCGCGACTGGTCATTTATTAATTCAGTTTCATGACATCTGAGCATATTTTTATCTTTTTTTTTATTACTGCCTATAATTAAATGCTTGTTGTAAGTCCGCTTAATGGTGTATAGCGATTTTTTGTTGTGTAATATTATTGAATTTTAGTTTTGTATCAGTTTCTAGCAGAATCACAATAGAATTTCAAAATTCATTGTCTATTCGGTTGTTGTTTAACTAAATATAGATGTTCACACGTGTAACATGAAGCTAACCATAGCACCAAGCTCGGACTATATGCCGCCTGAGATAATTCTCAATTTATCTCGTACAGGACTATTCTCGCACTCGGCTACTACATCAGTCTAGACAAACCACCGGCACGTATTCGCAACGTCCGTCTACCGAACGAACCCTTTATGCAGGTAATACATGACATTATCAAGTGTTCTGTTTCATTTGGACCTGAAATCTTGAAAATATCGTTGTTGGAACACATTTCATTATTTTTCTAAGATTTTATGTTCATATATTTGAAAAATATTAAATCTGAGAAGATTTTCACCGACGATGTTTATTTGAACCTGGATTCAATGATAATTTGAAGCGACATAATTCTTTGAAATAGTCTCTACTAGTCGAGGTTCAAAATTACGCTGTTTGAAGGACATACTGAGCATATTGAAACGTCACCAAGTCACCATATATCTGCGAACAATTTTAAATTTCACTCTTAACATTGTACATCAGTCCAACGGCTACAAACCAGCACCGTTAGACCTGAGTGCTGTCACCCTAACACCGAAGATGGACGAGCTGGTCGACCAATTGGCTGAGAACACACACAACCTGTGGGCCAGGGAAAGGATCCAACAGGGCTGGACCTACGGGCTGAACGAGGTAAGAACAATATTTTATGATATTTATAACTAATTTAAAATAAGTACTCACACCCAAAAAAATTATTATAACTCATTTTAACGGGCATTTTATAATTTCATATTTAACCCATGTCATTTTCTTTTTATTTTTTTTTCTTATCTTTTTCAATTACAAGATCCTATAACATATATCGCAATAACTACAAAAAATACTTGTAACATTTTTACTAATTTCTTATAAATAATAATATAACAACCCTTATTTGCTATTCTGTAGGAAGAAGTCTAGTTCCAGGGTTTAAAAAAGTGGCTCAAAGATTGACCACTCAAGCAAACTATTGATTTGCCAAATACCATCCTAATCTGTAACAGACAACAGGCAACAATGACAAAAAAAAATATATTAGCTTTTATTCTATTTTTTTTTATTACAGATTTGGCCCGTCATAGTTTACGGCTATAGTATGAATACCAAAAATATGTTTTTAATTACTTATAAGCTCACATACAGGAAAAAGAAGTTGAAAAGATATATGTACATGGCCATCAAGACAGAGACGAAGAAAACTTAAATGCTAAATCCAACAGCTGGGACTCTCACACTTAATATGTGTGTGTTATTACTAGGTGTGAGGGTCACAGCGTGTTGTGTTTAGATATACAGCTGAAGAATTCAGAAGAAGAAGATTTTATATTATTTCTCATGAACATAACTCAAAAACATTTTTAATTCTTCTTAGAAATACTTTGGGAAAGCCTCTACCTTCTGGTATAAGCACAATGTATACGAACTTGTATACGTTGCATTTTATTTATCTATTTGTTACTGTTTACAAAACATAAATCATAAACACAGAAGTTTGAAATAAGTGTAGATAGCTTACAAAATAAATAAATCTGATGTGTTCAAGTGTGCTAATACCTTATTAAAGAACAGAGTTACTAAGTCGGACTGTACGAAATCTGAAACTTATAAAAACATTTAAAATACTTACAATATAAATTGTGTTGTGTTTTCAATTTCCAGGACCCAGAGATGCATCGCTCACCACATCTAGTGCCCTATCCGAAAGTGGACGACGCCATTAAGAAGGCTAATAGAGACACCGCATCAGAGACCGTGCGCACTCTTCTTGTCTACGGATATAATTTAGACCCACCGACCGGGGAACAGCATGAAGGTAGGATATTAAAGTAGCAATTTTTGCTTTAATACGCTTTTTTTAATTCTATGTTTATTAATAGGAATAGATATTTGAAAAATATTATAGTCATATTGATTTTGTCATAATCATACAGGCCACAGGCTACAGGCCAATTTGGGCAGGCATTTATTTGATATAATTTTAAGCGGGTTAATATTTAAAATATTTTTCAACGAATCTTGGATTGGGTTGGATTGTTATTTAGATCCTCTTTCCCATCCTACAAACTACTGTGTTATGTTACTTTTATGTTATTTTTTTGTATGCTATTGTTGTTTGGTTTAAATAAAATATTGTTCTTTCATTTATTCAGCCATATTAATGAGTCTGTTGCTAATTTTGGTCAAACCTTAACTGCTTATTTAATACATTTCTGACTGTAACTTATTATTAATAAAAAATCTTTGACTACATATTTTAACCTATAAGGCTTTTACTAAACTTGTTAATATAATAATGTATTATTAAATAAATTAGATTTCCCACCCGCGAACGTATGTGGATCTGCTAGACGTGGTAAGTAAATGTGAGTGGTGATGTGTGTGTGTGACGTCTATGTACTCATATGTCATATGTGTACGTCTTTATTGTTAATACAACCGATTATACATGGGTTTTTAAATCATTTAATTTTAAAACATACATACAAATATAAATAAATACATTTAAAATAATATAACACCACAGTTTTATAAAATATAAAAAGAAGGTCCAAGAATACTCCCTTGAAGGATGTCTCAAGATAGATAGATAAATAAAACATAAATGTGTTACTGTTTACGAATCAATATTTAAAGACAAATTTACTACATATTTTTTTTATATCACACATCCAGTAGTTTCTTCTAATTAATACTCTTTATACGTAAAGATATTTATACTTAAATGTTTTTGTTCATAAGGTAAAGTCAAGTAAAAAAATATTTTTCATTGCGTGATACAAAATTTTAATTTCAGTTCCGTGTGTACATGTGATAGATAGTTACATAATAAATCATTTTTCATAAACTTTGTGAATATCACTGATTTATTATTAAATTCGTATTTTAGAAATTTAACTCGTCGAATTGTACATGTATGACTCGTATAGGTTTTGAGACTCATAGACGTAACCTTAGAATGATTATGAGATGAAGGACGAATGGATTATTAATAAATATAAAAAAGTTCATCTCCGTATATCATAGTTTTTGAGTATCAGTTAACGTTCTTAACCTAGGCATGCCAGTAATTACATTTTATGGCAATTGCATAATTTATCATGGATTGTTATGTATTTGTTTACGTTGTAAGTTATTCTTGTATATGTTCATATTATGCTAATACTATTTTCTGTTATAGCATTGCTGGCTGAAGCTTCAAAGCAGAAACAAGCAGATTTCAGAACTTACAGAGCAGAAAAAAATTACGCTGTTGGTTCTGGAAAATGGTACTTTGAGTTCGAAATCCTCACCGCTGGACCCATGCGGGTATGTATGTCTTTTGTATTGTCTTAGTCTATACGAGTTTTAGTATGAATAATATCAAATCTTAAAATTCCATTTAAAAATAAGCCATCAGTTCACTAAATTGTACAGTAGTACATAAATAGTATAATTTATAGATTTAATATAATAATCTAATACCCTCGTTATTTGCTGTTAATTAGATATTGCGTATCGAGTCATTACGAGTTGGACTAATTGTAGAATTTTATTATCTCGTATCATTTGTTTATATACCACTTAATTTCATAGACGAATAAAATCTATAAATCCTTATTTCACATGTTTGAGAGATCATATTATAGTTTTGAGTTTCTGAATGGATTTGGCCTTAAGAAAAGTTCTCAAACTCTTCTTCCTTAGGTCGGGTGGGCTCACGCAGATATGGCTCCGGGCATGATGCTTGGTCAAGATGAAAACTCCTGGGCCTTTGATGGATATAATGTAAGTTAATTATTATTATTTAATAAGTTAAGCTAAGTTTATTATTTTCGTTACCAAATTATGATCAATGATTAACAATGTGATAGAGAAAATTTATCGTAACACCTTTAGTATTATGTATGACAATTTTATACACCGTATCTGCAATCAATACACATCAATATTACTTCAAGAGTTAATCGAAACGAAGGTTAATGACAATCGCGACTGTTTAAAACTCATAGACAAATAGTTTTCAAGAAGGCTCAACAACTCCTATATAATTATTATTACTGAAACTGGATAAATCCATTTAAGGAGGGTAAAAATAATGATAACGATTAATTACTACTAGTCTGTAGTAGTAGATCTGTCGACAGATCTAGACGTTGTTTGAGTGATGACGGCTCTCGGTTTATTGGGTGGCAATGTTGTGTTCTCAAATATTATATGTTAAACAATTTTAATATCCTATTATTTAATGGTGGAGTTGAGTTGTCATCTCCTGATCTTATTTAGATTTAAGCAAGACACTGAAGTATTGTCTGTGGATATTAAATGTTATTTGACTACAGTCTCAAAAGTGGCACGGCGGTTCGAGCGACACGTTCGGTCAACAGTTGAAAGTTGGCGACATTGTTGGCTGTTTTCTAGACGTTATCGACCAAACAATTAGTGAGTTGCCACCGATAGGCGGCGCTGGAGTGCTCCTTTTGATCTTAAAATTTAATCCGTTACACCTCATACTTCAAATAATTTTTTTTTTTTTATTTCTTTGTACCTTTTTAGCTATTATTTCGTATATTACCCTCTTAGTGTTATGATTGTGAAATGGATAAAAACCCATTAACGCATAGATGTATGAACATTATCTACTCAGAAATAATATTCTTACGTACACTAAGTGCCACGAACATTCACAAATGAGACATCACAAAGATCCACACCACGAAACCCATTACTCATATGGTACTTACGTGCCTCTTCTGGTCGAATGGCACAGAGCTTTTCTGCTTTGCAAACGGTGTTACTTTTAACTAAGCGATAGGGTTCTCTCAATTCTACACACATTCAATTCAATATTACAAACCAGTCGTTTGATCCTGATTTGATATTCTTGAAATTATTTAAAATTTAACGGCTGGTACAATCATGGTTTTAAAATATAATTTTAACAGTGTCCGCAGCACTCCAGCGCCCTTTTTGTCCCTTGTTGTGGTTTATATGTGGTAACAATTTGTTTAACTGAGGTGGTCCATACGACACTATCATCCCTTGTTTTGTTGTATTCCAATCTATTTTTCCTTTAATTCATCATCGTAACTTTTAGTTTGTATATAGTAGATAAATAATTCGGTATTATCTTATGTTTAATTCCGAACGTTGATGGTGTTGCCAGAATTAAATAAATATTTACAAATATGTTTCTCTGTGAGTTCTATGTCTTTGTGAGTCACTTGTATAACTGTGAATTAATTAAAGAAGTAAAAAAAGTGTCTCTCAACTTTTCAAGGAGGAAAAAGTATACAGCGGTAGTACAGAGTCGTTTGGCAAGCAATGGGCCGTGGGTGACGTTGTAGGCGTGTTCCTTGATCTCATTGACAAGACGATAAGTAAATAAAGAGAAGTTTATTGGACTGGCAACATTAGCTCGCTTCTAGAAATGTGGCGGGAACATTTTTTACAATAACGAATAATATACTAATTTTTTCGATTAATTAATTCTCGACGATCTCTGTCATATGCATGTATTATAGCGTACCGTATGTATTATAGAGGTCCGTATTAATATAATGTAATAACTATAAATAAAAAAATAATTGTGCACTAATATTTAGAATTCTTAACTTTTACAAAAAGAAGTAAAAATGCTGATAAATAAATAATATTCAATGTAGGTAAGTAAAGTGAACTTAAATCTATAAACAAGAGTGTGTATTCTGAATAAAAATAAATTTAAACTTATATTTAATAAACGCTCGTCTAATTAGAGTTAGAGATAAACTTATAAAAAAATATTCCTGCCACTTAGAAATTCACGCTAGACTTTGAAATTGATTCGCTTAGCTATCATCTTGAAATTCACAGGTTGCTTCGGTTTTAACGACTTCACCATTACATTGCTCTCCACTGAAAGTTATAATGCACTTCAGCAAGTAATTAGATGCAAACATGCATCGTACATAGCCAGATTTTACTTATATGTGTTAGATATTATTCAATGCATATATTCGCATGCCAAGTAAAATTTACGCTGGAAATGTGCAATGTTGTTGGAATGGTAATATGTTGTTATGATATATCTTTGTAGAAATATTGTTTTCACCAGACGTAGTTGAATTAATAACATCGCTCTATATCAGCTATCTGTGTCTGTGATAAGACATAACTTTGGTTTGTTTAATTCATAATACTTCACTAACGCTAGTTTCTTCTCCGCTTAGTGATACTAATTATTATACCTTAAGACCAATGAAAAGTATATAAAGGTTGTTTCAATTAAGGGCTCTCTAGGACGAAAAAACGGAACTCGCATCTCACTCGATATTCTCCGAATCGACTACACAGATAAATTTGAAATTTGGGACACATAATAAGAGTTGCCAATTGTTGTTCCAATAACTGGCATACACCAAAAATGAATTGCGATTTTGAGGATTAAGAAAAAAAAAATCTAATTAAGTTTTTTTTTTGTATTTAACCTTCATGTTAAAATATTAAATTGTTATTTTTATACTTTATTTTTTAAGTAGATATGCACTATGTTCGCTGCTTTAAACACTTGCTTTTAATGTGGCGGAGCTATTGAAGAGATGTCGTTGCGAAATAAATAGTTCCATTTCATGGTAAACTTTGGTTTTATTAACTGTACTGTGTTTATAAATGGTTCATAAAAATTAAGAAATTGTCAAGGTTATCATGTGATCTTATCAAATGCAAGGGTTTGTTTTGGGGATTACATTAAAGATCTGTTGAAATTGTTTCAATGCATAGTTGAAAATATATATGAAATTGTATGAAAATTTAGTAACGCCTACTAACCCAGCCCTCGCTGCACAACTATGCCTATAATTTTGAAAATAAGAAGTGGAGAGTTACGTTCCTTTTCGTTGGTCTGTCATGTTTATTGTTTTCTAATTATCTTCTTTTTCTGAATAAAATTTTATATTTAACTGCAAATATTTTACATAATTAAATTTATCTTACATGTTGTTTTTGGACCAAATAAATTTTTAAATAACATTTTTTTGTTCATTACAAAAATTATTTTACTAGCAAAAATATTTATAATATATATATTATTATAATTACTTAATTATTGTACATCAATGTATTAATTTTTAAATCAAATTTGTTTTACGTTGTCATTGGTCAGAAATATTATTGCAAATTTAATCCCGAAGATTCTTACACGAATTACCAAATCAGGTTTCTCCCTGAATGGTGAACTCTTGATGGATGCATTGGGCGGAGAGACCACATTCGCAGATGTTCAAGGTGACAACTTCGTTCCTGCGTGTACTCTTGGAGTGGGGCAGAAAGCCAGGTAATTGATTTCTCCAGTTACAAATCCACACAACAATAGACAGCGTTGCTTCCATACGATTTTGGTTCGTCTACGATTTATATAGTTGAATGAAAATGTCAGCGTCCATTACTAGACCCAACTCATATAACTGTCGGCGTCAAAAAATTGCCCCAACTATAATCTAACGTTGAAGACCTTGACGAAGTTACTGTCGCATGCACTATTATATTTAACTTGTTTTTAACACTATGATGAATTACAATTTTAGTGACCAACCCTTACGATATAAGTTCTTCTATGCTTATACCGTCGAAACGCTCCCAATATAAATACAATGACAATCAAGACCGATCCACATCAATTCAGTTCCACATTCAAATACCAAATGCTTGAGATTTCTTGACTCGATTGATCAATCATAATTTACACAAGCCTCCGAGTGTATGTGCTTTATGTCTGTTACGGGGAGAAGGCTTGCAACAATATTTCTGCAGTGACATATAAGTACGTATATTATTATATTTGTAACAACAGTAGTAGTAGGTTACAACAGTAATCGTGGATGAAGAGTAAGTATGTGCGCGTGTACGGTATTTCTGGAAATTTGGAATAAAAAACTCTGATGACGTTAGCTGCGATTGGCGGCTCACAGTTGCTTCTTAGTCCATGTACATGCGAGGGCACAGATAATTAATAGTATAGACAATGTCCTATATACATTGCTAAAAAACATTGAGTAGTTTTTAGCTACTCTCAATTTTGTATTTTTTTTCTAAATAAGAATATGATACTCTGTTCCATTTCAGATTGACGTATGGCCAGGACGTTAATTCTCTGAAATATTTCACAACTTGCGGTCTGCAAGAAGGTTATGAGCCATTCTGTGTGTAAGTATTTTAAATATGCTGCAAATGAAAAGATCGAGAATCTGAGAAATATTTGTGTCGATTGCGTTAAGAAGTATAAAAACACTAACGAAGACTGCATACGTGGTTTATATTCATACAATACCAGCTTTGACATTTTTGTATAACTATATTTTTGCTAACTCCTTCTGGTGATTACGCTCCAAACTACATGTTAGAAGTATTAAGTATACCTTCGGATACAGTGGAAAGACGAGTGTATCTATACCTATAAAATTTTAATTCCAGAAACATGAAACGTGACGTCACGCATTGGTATACAAAGGACCAGCCAATTTTCGAAAATACGGATGAAATGGCCGATACAAGAATAGATGTCACTAGAATACCCGCCGGATCAGGTGGGTGACATAAACTGAATGTACACAGATAGGAAATAATTATTACTCTTTGTATACTCGTACTATTCGATATTTCTCGTTTTCAGATACACCACCTTGCTTGAAGATATCACACAACACCTTCGAGACAATGGAAAAGGCTAACTGGGAATTCCTTCGTCTGTCTTTGCCTGTTATATGTCAAACGGAATTCATAGAGTAATTTTAATTATGTTTTCGTATATAATATTTCTTCATGTAATCGATAAATTCATATTTCTAGTTTAATATTTATTACAAAGTTACTAGAAATTATTCCTATTTTAAAAATGAATGCAAATATATTAATTATTCAATTTGAATATTAATAATAATAGTATAACTATTACTTAAACATTTGCATTGATAAAATTTAAAATCAATTTTACGGTCATTTATCAAAGTTTTGGGCTAATAATTAGTGTGAAATGTTATTACGTAAGCCTAATTTATCAATTTTTGTGTACTCATGTGTAGAAATTATGAATAATACAACGATGCACACAAACAAAAATAACACACAAAAACACACTGACACTGAACTAATTTGACTGCTTCACAGTGAAAATGAGAAGGCCAGGCGCTGGGTAGAGATCAAGGAGCGTCAACAGATTCTCATGAAAGAGGCAACGGAAGCCCAAATGCCGGCGCACATCGACCAGATCATGAGAAGCGGCTTCACCATGAACGACATCAAAGGTCTGTATATTAGTGTTGATGATAGAGGCCGCGAATACAATACTCATAATACTTTGTTATGTATTATGTGATCTACACCTTGTCATGCGCCTTGTAAATTTTATTTGTCCATGAAATTGCATGTATGTCACTAAATCCACCATGTAGATATGTACAGAATTGTTACATTAATTGATCCTCAATTTTCTCTAACCTTGCACTAGTCTACAAAGGAACAAACTATTATCATTTAAAATAAATCATAACTCGTAATTTTATACTGTATGCACACGTATTTTAATTACCAAAAATGTAAAAATGACTCAAAAAATATACATGGTAGGTAGGTCTCTATCACGAGTCTATTAAAGTCGATATTGGAATTGGTGATTACATACATAAATTTTTCCAGAATTTATTCAAGTCGCCAAAAAGTGGCACTCTTTTATGACAGTACGATAAACAGATTTAAGTTGTCAGTAGTATGTGTTAATTATTTTTTTCACATTAATCTTTAGTTTAATACATATTATAGATATTAAAATATTTCAGTACAAATTTTTTGGGAGCAGCAGTGAGATTCACAAAAAAAATATGCCCAAAAAACGCAATTTCTTACTTTTTATGTCAATAAATTTGTTTATTAAAATAAAGAAATTTATTTCCATTTTCATACCTACCTTTTTTATCTGATAAAATTGTTCTTGCATTCCTCTCCCCGCTGTCGTCATCCGACTTACAGTTCAACCTTATAATACACTTACTTGACCCTTTTTTGAATTGTTTCTCCCTCCTTCAACCCAAGGTCTTCACTACGATGAGAATCAAGAAGATGTTCAGGTCAGTGCCAAAGTGAAGAAACAGCCCCCGAGACCTCCAAGAAAAGGATCGATTACTCGAGGAGTTACTATACAGGATTACAATTTGCAACCAGGTTTCTAATTGGGCATTTTATGTTTGATCGTCTTAACATTTTATGTTGATGAATTCATCTTAACTTCTTTGCTGGTATTTGCATATTTTTGGCTATATTTCTACGGCTGTAGAGAGAGAAAGGAAATTTCAAACATAACGCTGAATCTTTATTATATGCAGCATAAGTGTCTGTTTGTCGCCAATAGCTTATTAGTTGCTTGCGTAACTGTACTAGCCAATGGGATGAAGTTGCCACGGCATTCAAATAGTCCATATACACTGATACCATACATGCAGTTATAATTGTTTTAATTAAATTATCATTATCAAACATTTCAATATATGGTAATTCAGTATGAATTAGCAGACACCTTTGCACAAATTATTTTAATTACAATTTATAATATCTAGAAAGCGGTCATTTCGTATGACCGCCGGGGTTTCTAGTATTTTATAACATGTCAGCATATAAAAGTGTTTATTAGATTAAAGTGTAAATATAATATAATCGTAAATTTTAATCAAATGTACATGTTAGTCACTTTATAACATATATTTAATCTCTAAAATCCCTTAATATTACTCAGTTATAACCTTTTATTGCAAAACTTCACTCGTTATCAAACAATACTTATTAGAAACATCGAATTAAAAAATAGATTACAAACTATGTATTCATATTTGACAATTTCAGGTAAATTATGTCAATACTGAAGTATGTAATTTATGTATGTATTAACTGTGAATACGAGTATTAGTATAAAACTCCACCTTCCTCTCTATAGCTGTTACTTATGCTTCAAAATCATTTACGTATTAGACTTAGGCACTTTTTGTAATAAGGGCATTTCAGATATTATTTTTCTGAACCATTATCTTCAGAGCGTTCCTTAAACTGTTGTGATGAAAAGTATATCACTTACTTTTCGAATATAAGCACTTTTATGGAAATCCTAATTACTAATGTGCCAGTATTCTATGAAATGTTAATATATTTCTTCCTTAACCAGGTCAAGTCAACGGTATGCACCGGTCAACCAGTGAAGCTGAGATGTCTAAATATGAGTTAGGTGTCCAAGGTATAGATGATAAGAAAGAGAAGAGAGGAAGATCTCCATTCAAGTGAGTTAAAACAGAATGTAATACTCGTAGTGATAAAATTTTCATTTCATCCCATCCATTCAAAAAGAGGCGAAGACTTTTTTGATAAGTTTGAGATAAGTGACAAAATTGAATTAATTTGAATTAAGAGCACCATTTAATTAATAAGTTTGAACGCAATGCGCCCACGCCGTGTTGCTTAACCAAATAAAAAACAAAATACGCAGGAACTTCTTTTACGTTTGGTTATTACTGTTTACCTAAATGCTTCCATCATGTTGTACATGGGCTTCTTCTAACTTGCGCCACTTTCACCGGTATTCAGCCCTCTGAACCCAGATACCCGCTGTCTTCTTCAGGTCGTTACTCCTACTGGTCGGGGGGCGTTCTATGCTTCGGTTGCCAAGACGTGGTCGCCATTCGAGGACCTTTCTTCCCCAACGCTTATCGGTCCTGCAAACTATGTGGTCAGCCCATTGCCACTTCAGCTGGCTAATTCAGCGAGCTATGTCGGGAACTCCTGTTCGTCTACGGATTTCATAATTTCAGATTCTGCCTCATAGAGAAATACCAAACATGGCTCTCTCCATAGTACGCTGCGTAACTTTGAGCTTATGTATAAGGCCGATAGTAAAGCACCACGTCTCAGATCCGTATGTCATCGCCGGCAACACGCATCGCTCGAACATTTTCGACTTTAAGCACTGAGGTATTTTGGATAACAAGATACGTCGTAGTCTTCCGAATGCAGTCCATCAGAGTTGGATTCTACAAGTGACTTCTTTCTCAAAGTTGGACTTACCCATTTGGATTACTTGTCCCAGATAAAAATACTCGTCTACAACTTCGAGAGCAGCGCCGGCAACAACCACCGGTATGTGTGTGACATGGACATTTGACATAATTTTGGTCTTGTCCATGACCATCTTAAGACCTATTCGTTTTGAAGCGCTCTTTAAGTCCCGGAACATAGTTCTTCCAGGGAACTTGTCCGGATGAGTAGATCGTCGGCATATCGTAGTTTGAATTGAACACATCTTCCAACGCAGCGGTGAACAGTTTTGGAGATATAACATCCCCCTGTCTACAGCAGAATGGGGTTCGTGGCTTTATCGTGTACTCTGACGGTCATAGTAACCGATTTGTATAAACATTGAATTACCTCGATATACCGATAGCCTATCCGGCACCGCTGAAAGGAATTCAGTATCTACCGCTCAGGTCTCAATAGAATCAAAGGCTTTCTCATAGTCCACATAGGCAATACACAATGGCAGATTATACTCCTCGGTCTTCTGTATAATCTGTCGGAGCGCGTGTATATAGTCTATGGTGCTGTAGCATTTTCAGAAGTTCAGCAGGTTGCAAGTCGTCAAACTTACGTGCATTACGATTTGTGAGCACACTCGAAATGTGGCTCAGAATTGCAATAGGCCTTTATGTCTTTAAAAGGGTCTTGGCGCCCTTTTTAAAGAATAGCGTTGTCACACTTCTGCTTCACGCTTCCGGGGTTCTACTAGTATTGACGACAAAATATTACAGACAATTTTAATTTGTAATGTCTTTATATAAATATACATACTCGTCATTACTAAAAACATATCTTATTTTATTTTTTTGATTTTTATGTATTTATAAGTAAATTATCGATTAGCTTAAGAAAAGAGCATTCGCGAGTTGAATTATTTATAATTAGTGTTATAATTACGTTAAGAAAACAGTCAATGCTATACGTTATCGCCAGAGGGCTTACACAATTAAATGGTGAGATCATTGTGGTGGGTCATTAATAAGATGAAGTCATAATTAGAATAATCAGAATCGGTTAGATAGATAAATACGAAGTTACAGCATAATCTCTTCGTCAATTTGACGCTCCATAAAAAGATTTTATCCAGCAAATATTATACAGACTTACAAAATCCACGTATACTGCTCCTGCTGTATCCTGCTGTTCAAGTATTTTTCATACAGGTAACTAATTATGCCACACTTGCCCTAAATTCAGGTTCTTCAGAAGCAAACGTGGTGAAAGTGGCGATAGAGCCAAATCTCGCAAATCAAAAACACCAGATCCACTCAGTGATACGGAAGTATCTCCGGAACGTGCGCCGAGGCGACCTAATCCACAGATAAGAATATCGCAGGTACATAATATTCACAATACCATTTAATGTTCCATCAATAACATAAAATGTTAATTTCCACGTACATAAATCCTGGGTTTGAAAGTAGTTCATGGCATCCAGGTCGATTTCGATTGTTGGATGAAATTCCAAAGCACTTATATAGTTTGTGAAACTAAATAACCCGATTTTTTTGATAGGCATACATAATAAATATTAACACACCAAATAATCCTAATAATAACACCATGGCACAGTTTTCAAGAGTATTGAAATATTAAAACTAAAGATACTACCCACCGACCGAGTTCTTGGACCTCCACTAGTGCTCTTTTAATTTAACTCTTATTTTACAATTTTTTACATCCAAATCACAATCGTTGTACGTTTGACATAATTTTTTTTTCTATATTCAAATAATTCCTTATGTTAAATACGTAAGGGTGAATTCTTGTAACAACAAAACCTTAATGTTTCATTAAGTACTTTACAAGATTCACAAATGCGTATTTTTCAATCCTAGCATTATTTTTACCCTGTTTTGTTTATGTTAATTTTATTTTTACCCTATGTTTTTCATTGTTAAGGCGAATCAGAGATATAACATGCATAGTAGACCTAGTGGGACCAATTTGTATGGAAGCCAGAGCGGGCTCAATGTAAGTATTGAAGATGCAAATTTAGAAACATATTAATATATATGAATAAATAAAAATAAAAATTTTATCTCACAAAGATATTCTAACTTCACCTACTTCACTTCATGTCTCATATAAATAATTATCTACTTACTGTTTTTTTAATGTTGTCTTAAATGTCTTCCATTTACTAATTAAATTTTTTCGACTATGCCAATACTACAATCTTCAGTCAAATACTTCAAACGTAATTATATTTTTAAATAAATATTTTTATTGCTATTAACTGTAAACCGATACAAATATATTATTCCTAATTCTTTTCGGTTGTTTCAAATTTCAAAAATAACGAAGGAATATTTAACCAAATTTTAAATTTTATTATTTATACACTTCTAAAACATATATTAAGTAAATGTATTTTATTCATACTTTAAAATCCTATGCCTATATAGTTGGTACGTTTGGATATAGAAATGCGTACTTCCTCAAGGTGTCATTACTTGGGCATCATCTGGAAATTCTAAGAAAGTCACATAATAAGTACAATAAATGTGTAATTACCTTTAAAGCGTTGTTTAGCTTCTTGCGTTGTTTCCAACAATATAAAAACAACACCGGAAGCAGTCAGATTTTCTGGAGTTTAATATATTTTAGTTGTATTAACATGCAGCAAAGATAACCTAGTGGTTTGAACGTAGATCTTCCGTACGAAACACGTACGTTTAAACCTTGCGCGCACATCTAATTTTAAAAATTATGTGCGTCTTGCAAATTTATTACCACTTCCGTGAAAACGTCTTGAGGAAACCGACATAGGTGAGAGTTATCCATAATGTTAAGTGAACTCTGCCAACCCGCAATCGCCGCCCATCGTGGCAGACTAACCGTTCTCGTTGTGATCAGAAACCCAAGCCTAGCAGTAGGACAATATGGTTGTAATGATTATAATTATTATTAAATATCTTTTGTACAGACAAACCTGCAAGTACCTACACCCCAACAGGACAGGAAACAAATGACCACCACGACTCTGGCAGCCGCTACTACCGAGACGGTTGGAAACGAAATCTTTGACGCAGATTGTCTAAAGCTTATCAATGAATACTTCTATGGGGTCAGGTATATTCAAACTAAATTCATTGTCAATCATGTCAACAACTATTATTAATTATAGTTTAAAAAAACTAAAAAACACGCTTTTATTGCCAATCAAACTAAAAACTAGAAAATAATTATTGATGAC
>DWPT01002269.1:0-16516 GCA_018251895.1 Agathymus mariae mariae | reverse complement strand
TTTTTAGTTTTCGATGGCCACGAAGTTACAGATTTGCCGGTTCTGACTCCTGAGTTAGAACCGGCGAATCCCTACTAGTAACGGATCTGTTCCAGCGTAATTTTCCAAAGCAAAGCAAAGGGGGCTTACTGGTGATTTAATCGTTATAGTACATAGTAATGCATGAGATTTTTGTTTGTAAAAATGTAAAATATAATAGGTTTTAAGCCTACACTGAAAAACAGCGTTTTAAAATTGTGCTGTAACTCATAAATATTATATAGAAAATGTATAAAAACCTATTGTTTTATAAAAATAATAAAAGGTATTTAACGTTTCCTAATAAAGCTTTTTTTTTTGTAATATTTAAAATGTTAAGCGAAAAAACTCTTCTAGTGTTGTTAAAACCGCATTCGCGCCCATTTTTAATAATTTTGTTGTTATTGTTCGTCGACAGTCAAGGGTCAGCCCTTACAGTTTTAAATTGCCATCACTACAGGGGTGCGTAACCCTTCAGTGGATAATGCCATAATTGAGGATTAAATCTTTACTGACGGCACCATCGTTTATTATGACACTGTACTTGCCATCTCTGATGGCCAGTGTTTGTCAAATTGATAATTAAATTTTATAATTAATTTGAATCTTTGTAGAGTAGAGTTAGTAGACTTCGTAGAGTAGTACATTAATTGCAACTTATTCTGAAATGATAACAGAATATAATATAATGAAGCATTGAGAGTCTTATGACTGTTACGTGTGTTAGAAATACTGTTTAAATCAAAGAAAGGATTCCATAGTTATCTACATTCACACATATTTACATATGTTAGAGATCAAACTGATAGTGATTTTGGATATCAGATATTCGGCAAGCCACGACGCCAAATAGCTCAATAATATTTTAGACAAGTGGTAAATAATGTTCATTAATCTCCACTTTAATTCAAATATATCCACTTTTTCAGTACTATGTCAATAAACGGTGGTTTAAAGCTATTATATTTAATTTGTATTGTGATAATTTGAACAAATTGAATTTCTTTACCGATAACACCCGTTGACGACCAATATAATATTTAATGTATTGTATATGTAATTTTTAGAATCGAATACTCTTTATAGCATAATACACGATACACACCATAATAATGACAAGAAATAAATACGAAACTCAGCTCATAATGTGCAACCTAAGGATAGAGTGTAGTAAAGGATTTTTGTTAAAAGGAGGTGGAATGTAGAGAAGTACGAAGCTGAATGTTGAACGAATGATATTGTCGTGGGATAAACAAAGATAAACCGTTGCCTTAAATATGGCAGACTGGAAGGTTTAAACAGATAAATATACACATGTAAATATATGTACGATGTAACGCAATAATTCAGTAGTTAATAATCAAAATGTATAAGCATATTCAGACTATAGTATAGTTTTGGACAGTTTGAAAACCACTGCCACAGTCCATAGCTACCCACGGGGTTTGTTATCTTGATGGCATTTGAAGGATATATTGTCCAACAGATCGCAGCGAGACACCAAATTGTTAGATTTTTTTTAATTTCTGTAACAAACTGTGTGATCGGAGCACGAAGTCATAAAAATGCTATCATCTTTTAAAATGTATTTGTTGCACTGGAAAATATTTTAATCTATGCTAAATTCTGCTATTCTGATATATTTTATTAAGTCGACCCGGTGGCCTAGTTGGTAGTGCCCCTACCTGCCGAGAGGTCCCGGTTCATGCGACAGATAAATGTTTATTCTCGGATCGTAGGTGTTTGTTTTACATTTTATTATGTAGCGGGTACTCACGATACATAATAAAATGTATAAATTCTGCGATGACATTCGTTTAAAATCATATGTGTTTGTTTGTCTCATATTTCTCTATGCCCACGAGACTAGGGACGCGGGATTGCTAATATGTGAACTTTTTTTCATTTTTAATTAGGTTACACGGTGATAGATGAAGTTATAGTATGAATGTCTCAGTGATCTTAAAATGATTTAACAACAACTGTCAATGTAAATGTATGTAATTTTTGTCAAAATATTTACGCAATATAAAACAAACTTGCTGTTATTCCGAACGTGATTATCTCAAAAAGTCTTAGCAGAATGGTTTACGACAAAGCTTAAGTGTAGGTGCAATAAAATTAAAGAAACTTTTGTGTAACCTGGCCGAACCAATGAAACGAAAATTAATTGTGCAGTACATTTCAAAAAAAAAAAATTTTCCTATTCATCACCTGCCTACCACCTACCACCTACTCGTATAAAAGCACATTGGCTTTCTAGCATCAGTACAAGATACAAGAAACAGTAAGTTACTGGTTAGAATTATTTATTGATTTTATTTGATAGTCCTTTGTCCACGGGTATCTAACAATTAATAATTGTTGTACTAACGACTTTAAACATTGATTGAAAAGAACTTATTAAAAATGGACATATATTAATATTGTCCTCTACAGAAAGACTGCCTGGTAGAGATCGCTACCCTAACGGTAAGGCCGCCCTTTGTATACCTGATGTAACTTTTAAATGTATGTATGTGTTGTTTTATTTGGTGTACAAATAAAGAATATTTGAATTTTAATGAATTATGACAAATGGTATCATTCTGCATCTAATGTTGTTTATAATACATGTTTGTAATTACAATATTATCATAAGATGAAATGGTACAGTAATTGTTCAGTAATTATAGTTGCAGTAATTGTAAATTATCGTTAAAAAACATTCATGAAAATGAAAAATTTTCTGATTATTTTCGGCTAGCACGTTTTATCTACATCGAAATGTATGAGAGTCCATCGCTCTTTGAGTCTAATCTATCCTTTTCTGTTCGTGGTATACTCTACTGAATAAAGAACGAGACAGAAGCATCTTGTCACTTCTGTTGAAGGTCTGTCTGATGGAGAGTCAATTTCAAATCGGGATCCCTGTTTTCTTGTTTAGCTGACAATGAGTCAAAGGCTGCGGCGTTGCAAACGTCCATGCCATGAATAGGCGATTAGGCAATTAGGGCGTTAATCTGAAACATAAATAAAAAAGATAATTTACAGGTCCGTAGGGAATAATTAATGAATACGCAAGTCTAAGCTACAACCGAATCCGCCGACAAAGAACACGACACGGCGTTTACACCGACATTGTATCTTCTCCTTCACCGACTTCATTAAACCGACTTGGAGTTGAATAAGGTGAATCTCTTGGTTTCATTTCGTGTTTTTCACCGATAGGAGTGATATTTTTTCTTCAAATTTAAGTGGAACCAACGTGAAGTACAAACAGAAAAGGAATTTTTCAAATCTATTAATAAATGACAGTTCTGAGGTAACTATACTCATTAACATAAAAATCAAACGATTCGACTATTATCTAGTTTTTTGAAATAACATTTGTGGAGGAGTGAGAGGATTGTGTGTGAGCAGTGAAGCCTTAGTCGATGATGCTGGCCAAATGTGAATTAATAAACTCGACATACCTTCAGAAACATTATGGGGATTTCGAGGAATTAAAAGTTTTAAAACAATGTTTATCATGTTTGATTCGCACATAATTTATATAACGCGTTGCGTGTAGGATTTGAACTCTGATCTCCCGTGCGACTAACGACTACTAGAATTTAAATAATATTAAAAGCTAAGTATATTGCATAGTTTTTTTTCCATTTTTACGTTTGATCCACTCGAAGAGTATAATGGATTCCCCGTATACTGTAATGACGTTATGCTGACATTTTGTTAATATAACGTAAAAATGTAAAGAGAGAGAGAGAGAGGGAGAGAGGTAATTTCCGGCCACAACGCAACGTCACCATTTTAAAACCTCAATCTGTATGTACGTTCCCGTTAAATACAATAATTGCAAAAGATCAGTGTAGAACAATCGCGTTGCCTTAATCGAATGATACGGAACGCAAATAAATTAATGCCACCGCGCTAACTTCAATCACAACATTAATTCTACCGCCCGCCTTAAACAAGCTATGCGCCCAATCGATAAGTTCAGGCGGCCAGGGCGGGCGGGCGATAACAGTAAATAAGGTTTTGCGCGAAACGCCATTGGTCGGTCGCATGGGAGGCAGGGCTCGGTGTAATGGCGGACCTCTTATTGGTCGGACTGAGAGTTAGTTTTGCAGTATCATTCCGTCGGGCGCGCGCTGTGATCGCTCCGTCAGGGTCGTCTAGGACGGAGACATGTTGTGAAGGTGGTAGTCGCTGGTCGCTGGTCGCTGCTCGCTCCGTTGTCAAGGTACGTTAGAAAAAAATGTGTTAAATTTGTTGTTTTCAAGAAATAAAAAAAAATGTTTAGGAGTTTCAGTTAATTTTTAATAGGTACTGCAGGTTTTTGTTTATATGTATATGCAAGTGTTTTTTTGTGAAAAAAAATTTAAGTCTTTTTTTTTAAAGATAATTGAATGTTCCCCATAGTAATAAAAAACAATTTCAGAAATAGATACATTTTTTGTTTAACATAAGTGTATATATATATGAATCTGAAAATATATCTAAACAACAAATTGATAACGTCTATACGTTATATAGAATAATAAAAATTACATTAACAAGAAAATTCAAATAAACTTACATTAATTAATGTAAGTGTACAATATAATAATAATTTGAATTTTCTTGTTAATGTAATTTTTATTATACTAAATATTTTAAATTAAAACTCTCTCGAGTTTCCAAAATGTTCACACACGTTTTATGTTGGACAGTTAATATATTAAATCCCGTCAATAACAGTCCACTTCTCGAAGTACACCATACTCGTCAATGGACAATATATCCAACGTGTACCATTGTATATATTCTAATAGACGTACTTACTGCTTTTATTAGAGTGAGTATTCATAGTTCAAACAGTATAACGCTATACTAAGTTTCTGAATTTTAGACACGATAAAATAAATTATTCCTGTGGATGTGTCATAATTAGTAGTATAATTTCGAGCTAATGAAATTTCCGCATTATAAGCTTAAAGCTCGTGTCAAAAACATTGTTATAACCAAACGTTTCAATGATCTATATGATCACTACAAAGACGTTTCTTGTACATAAGTCCACATTAGGACATTAAACTTAATTATTGGAATTAAATAAGTATTCTGTTTACCTTTGAGTAGAAAATTTCCTACCTCTTCCTTTAGCACTGTCAATGCTGTATGCTGACATGATGGCGTAGTTTTAATTTCGATAATTGTAAAAAACTACTCCTGATATAAAAAATCAGTCTTATTCCAGGCCTTTCCACCTGCTGTAAAGTCAATGTATGTTTATGGTCTATGGTTTTTACGTGCCTGGCTAGCTATCACCCAATTCTAGGATGAATTGTAAAATATGGGTACGGTTATTTTATTCGTAATTAGGTAATCAGCGCGTCCCTCGCTACGTTTTCTGGCATCCTCGCGTCGGTGATGCCTTGGTGTTACAAATGTCCACGGGCGGCGGCGACCATGTAACATCCAGTGGCCCTTCAGCTCGTTTGTTGGCTATTGACACAGAAGGCGTTTCAAGCATGCATCGGACCATGCACGCATACATTCGATGACTATTTTACCTTTTTTATTGGAAAGATAATGAAAGAAACAAACAAACAAAAAAAAATTATGTCGCTGAAAAATACAAAATAAAAATAGGAATTACAATATAATTGTAATTATATTACGGTGCCCGGTAAATGACGGCGAAAAAGGGTTGCACTCGGCGAAGTTGCTGTTTCTCAATACGCCCGAATGTGGCGGGTGGAGCACACGGCCGGTGACGTGGGCTCAATTTGTAATAATATATTAGAGAAATAAAGAAAGCTAAATTGTATCGGTATTGCGACCCATGAATAACTTATATCTGAACATTTAACGGGTGGCAGCAAAAAGATACAAATTTAGGTTATAGCTAAACAAAGATGGTGTTGAGATATAAACTACTTCAAACTATGTACACTTGCTCGTATGGACTAGGGATTATGGATATTAAATTTCGGATCTGGATTACGAGCTAATTTCAGATTATTTGATGGTATCGGTGATGATTTAGGATATATAATGAATTTTAAATGTATCGCTTTGACTTTATTTCTAGGTTTTATTTGGAGTTATGATCACAGAAAAACAATAGTCTTAAAAAATAAATAATGAAAACTGTAAAAAAAAAGTTTATCGGCTCGGCTGACGAAAACCTGTTATAACGTATTTCATTTAGACTCTGCCCCTATCCAAAATACCTTTTTTGTCGGATTTGGTTACGGTTTCGGATATATTTCCATTTCGGATATGCGTTGGTTATGGTTACGGAGCTCATAATATCTCTGGTATGAACCTAGCCCAATATTTAAATTCACAATTCTTTGACTTTAACTACCGTTTCGAAAAAATTCTTAAACATTGATTAGAGGAAACGGCGTACAATATATGATACCTAATTACAAAGTAAGTAGAAACGTGCGTGAAATCGGTCCCGGCACTGATATTTCCAGGAGACCTTGTCATATTACTTACCATTACTGATTTACGTCGGCGGAATTTTGTAGATTGTATCCGTACATACCCAACTAAGAATCTTTACGTAAACACGTAAAGATAAGATAACAAGGCAAACGCTTTGAAATTTTGTTTTTTTTTCGCTTGAGGCCTAAAATTAGGTATTAACTATTATATATCTTGATTTTTAACCGCCCACCCTCCCCATTATCCTTGGATAATAATCATTAAACTCTCTCAGAAGCCTTTTGACAACTTCAGTAATCCAGTAAGCGTGGTGGTGGATTCATTTCGCAATTGGCAGTTAAAGTCTCCGTCCAAAACAATCTTAATACATTATCCCTTGAAATGGATCCTCTACCTGACGTGGTGGTGGGGCTCACCTGGAATGTCTTTGTATCTATTGTTCGAATTGTGTTCTTCTGCCCCGGGGGCCGGCTTCGAATCCGAAACAAGCACATCTTATGTTTCATCAAAGATGTCCGAGTTGAGAAAACACTTCAGCCACAATGGAGAAGAGACTTGAGTCAATCCGTGGGACAGTTATGGATAGTGATGTTTACAAGAGTTGACATAGCTCAACACCATCAAGTCATCGATCTAGCGCTACTTAACCCGGCCGTGGGTCGGTATGATCGGTATGGCTATTGACGGTTACTAACCTGCATTGTGGTCAATATTTTGTTTTTTACCTTCTGATACTGTATTGTACTTTCTAATACTTTGCCTGTTATGTATAGGTAAATTTCAATGGACCGTTTCTTTAACTTTTCTCATCTGGACACAAATACCTCTGAAACAGACTTATTAAACAACCAAAATTGTCTTTGTTATATGTCTATGTCTCATTCCGAATCCAATCAATGGTCAAAGCAACATTTAAGAGATGTAAAATGTTTAATCCCGGGCCTCCGGTGCTTCGTTCTTGTCACCTGCGGTACAGGGAACAGCCCAGGGTGTGGGAATTATTGAATGTAGCGAAAGATTCCATACAATGTTGACCCACTTAAATGTAGTTTTATTTCTGCACTAAGAAACGTTGATATTACTTTTGATAAACTAGTATGTTAGTAATAATAGTGATATTAAGAAATGTGTGAATGTTGTGAAACTTGGAAATTTTACTTTTTTTTACATTCATGATGACTTTAAACATTATTTACACATTATTGACGCAAGGACTTACATGTGCGTATATGGTATACGTATATTTTTTGTATCAATAATTTTAAGTTAATTAAACAACTTTGGGCCACACTTTCGTTGAAAAACAAAGTTTTAAAAGTTATACTTATTTTGAAGTGTTAGAGAAACAATGATGAGGCTCAATTTTTACGATGTGCTCATACACCGTCACGATTTTTCGACAGGATGAAGTTAGTCGAGAAATTCCGCTTTAGTATAGTCTGAAATAATATGTATATTCGAAATCTATATACCGGTATTTCTATACACACAACAGGTGTATTTTATTGATAAACATAAATACTATTTGTGTTCTTAATTACTTTTTAAACGTTAAATTTGGGTTTATTAGTTGTTACTGTGCTATCAAATAACGTATTTAATTTTGTTACCATTATTATTTATTCATTAACGGATGATAATTATTCACGAACAATAAATGAATAATTAATTCCTCATCAAAAAAAAACAAATTACAAATAAATATTACATTTCGAGCTATACAGCTAAGCGGAAGATTTAATTTCTGTCCCTTCTTAAATATAGATGTGATGTAGCGTTGTTTAAAGAGGAGGCGGCGGAGTCCTCCGGGAGGCCGTAATTGAAAGACAAACAGGGAGGGACCATTCGCGACGAATTCATTATTTCTACATTAAGATCATTCCGCTTACACGCCGCTGCCGATTCTGTTAGGATGCGGAAACATAATTCTGTTACTATACATAAGTTAGTACTTCCAGCGTGGTGGCACGGTTTGTTTCCTTTTTGTAAGCATAGAGTAAAAATTATGAGAGATTTATAATGTTGTATATATAATTGCTACATTTATTTCGTCTCTGAACGCTTGTGGTCAAATATGAGTACTAACAAGGGGTCAAATTTACATTTGCAGATTGAATCGTTTGAAGATACTCGTAGACTGTGTAACTTATTTCTCAGTTAAGCTAAGGGCTGATTTCCGTACCAGTGTAGGAGCTGCACAGGTGTCCTACAATTAAACGGAGAACAGTAGTAGTTATTTTTCAGTTGCAATTAATATGAAGTATATGCGATGATTGCTGTTACAATTAATTAATCCGCTGGACTAAGTCTCCGTAATTTCATTTAGAGGTAGTAGAAACCTAAGGTAGGATTATGGAGGTATAGTATTAGTATAGGATGGTAGGAGGATGGAGATGGAGGTCGGGATAAGATACGGATAAGGAAGGGTATGCATTGTAGTTCATGAAATATAGTGCAAGTATAGCTACAACAGGTTTACTCCGTTTACTTTAATTAACATTAACGGAAAAAATGTTGTCTTTACAATTCGCATTCGCTTGGTTCAGTGTGCTCGAGGCCTCCTTAAATACCAGGGCAGTCCCTGCAGTGGGTTGTGAATATGCTATTTGTATACACCTATTTGTAATTTCAATAACTCAATCAACATATACACACCATCAAGGAAATAAACCTGTATAACGATATGTCACAAAGTATCTGCATTAGTCGGGGTGAAACCAAAGACGATTCGCTTTTTCAGGAAATTTGATTTTATCAAAACTATATCTAAGTTATACATAAATTCTTCAAACAACGGAGACGCGTACTTCTCAAATCTCAAAAATTATTTTTAGGGGAAAGATAATAAGGCGCCGCGCTTCGCCTCTCACAAAGTAATTTTTATCAAATCAACAACACAGATGTCGTTTTGGAGGCCTACGCCTACTCAATTACTTTTATAAGTAAATTCTGTTACTTTTATAAGTAAATTGAGACTCAATTTGCATGTTTATACGTCTTCTGCGAGGCGCAAAACTGCTTAGTTAAAGTTTTCTCGTCAAAGCAAATGTTGTCATAACGATTTCAATATAATTTTATTTGTCTTCCATCGTAATAAAATTGATTCGTTTCAAGAATTCGGGAATTGGAATTTCAGAATGTAAGAAATTAATTGATTTTACTATTGCTTGTCTTACATGTTAGGATAAAACATAAAATTTTAACGGGTACAAATAATTTTACTGTGGTATTGTCTATCGGACCGTATACATACCCCTATACCTCTTTTGCCCAGTCGATGGTGATCCTAGTCGGACTCTAGTGGTGGTCGAGGCACACATATTTATCACAGATATATATTTGTTTTCATATATAATTTAATTCTCTTAAGGGTGTATGTCAATGCCGTCGACGACATATGTACTCCAAACCCAGGGGTATGACACTAAGTGTATTAATATTTATCTTTTTTATAGTTTATTTTTTTAATATTGATTCGTGCAAACCGTCAGGAACACATCGCGTGAGTGTGTGTCTGTTTTAAGGAAACCACAAATCGACATACGACAGCACAGTCTTCAGAAAATAATTATAATTACGTCATGGATACGAATATTTATCACCAAATGTAAGAAGCGAATATGCCGACTAGTGAAATATGCCTTCCTAAGCTTACGTAATACAAATTGAATTATTTTAATACTGTTTAAACGGGCGGTAGGTACAGCAGCAACAATAGACAGCGGATTACTTACAAATTCAATTGTGCGAAAAATTCATCGAGCGAGCGTGGCCCGTCTGTCAACATGTCCGCCGCGGGTGGAGGAATCCAAATTTAAAATTTAAACGCTCCTGTTCGGCTTAAAAAATAAAAATGACAAAAGTCATGCTAGCGACCTTTGTCGTACCTATGATTTTTTGGAATATTAATACGCTCACTATAGCATTTTATGTTAAAAGTCGACGGAACTAGCGAACGAGATACACAAATGTTCCCTGTCGTTCAGGGACGTCTGTAATACTAGAACCATCAGTGGCGCGTTGCCCGCCGAAGTGAGCGGAACTCTTTTGAAAGACGCTTGGATGCCTCAACCGAAAAGTATCAAACATATATAACGATTCATGCTTCAGGGCAGTCATAGCCAATTAGGCTAGTCAAAACTTTTACCGTAAAGCACAAATACCGCTGTAATTAAACTACGTGTAATTGGGACTATATTTAAGATGTACCATGAGTAGAGGTACGATTGGATTCCAATATGGAACCACTTACATCCTAAATGTGTCCATTGATTGGTCTTTAGCATTTACTAGTTTCTAGCTTGACATTGCTCCTAGTAATCAAGTCATCAAAATCAATGCATAAGCAGTAACAGCTTAGTACTTTGAAAGGCAGTTGTCTTAATTTGAAGGAACAACTTTCGAACACGAAGCAAATTTTTTTTGATGATTAAATTATATCAATGAAGGAAACATTTGTTTACCTCGAATACTTGATATTATCAAATGTAATTCAAATCTTGTTCATAGAAAATTTAACTTCAATTCTAAGCGTCTTACTGCAGGTCACGAATCTCTCTGCGTTTTTAATAGGACTGGAGCATCCTCTACCACGCCGCTGCTTTTACAGACCCCCGATGACCTGAGGTCACCGCACCTCCAATACATGTTCCAATAGTAAAGGAAAGTGTTGTTGTTCGATGATTGATGTACCATTTGTAAATGTCCTAGCAACACAATTTAAAAAATAATAAAATGAACCCATTGGAATGAAATTTCACATTACAACAAAGTTTCACGTCCTACAGTTTCCATTATTCCAACATTCATGTAGCTGAATAATAAAGTAGACAGCAGTGTTCTTGTTTCAAATAATGGCTGGAGCAAACTTAAAGCCGAGGCGCCATTGAAGTACTCTCCCGGAGTATTTAGGGAGAGAATGCCGTGAGCCATCATTAAATATTAATCGACGAATTAACTCCATGTCTTCGCCCGTCGACACCAATTAAACGAACAAAGTACCAAAGTAAATAACGGCCTCGACGAATTAATTTTGTACTCAATGCTTCGGAATTCAAAACGTAGTTTGTTTAAAGGTTCTCTCGTGTTCGCTCGTTCTGACATCTTTTGACAAGTATTTAAATGTAGAACAGCGATTTTGAAAGATCGTTCGTTAAATATGTAATTCTTCGGACTTGTTAACGTTAAGGGTGTGTTAAAATTTTATAAAGATTACTAGGGATGAACACGAAGACGATTTTGTTGCGTTGGGACCAATTTTAGTCCAAGTTTACTTTCTCTGCTCGTGGCGCGCTCAGTCGAACAACTAATGAGGCTATGGCGTCCAGTCTCCTTGTGTTGAAGGTCTTTAGGCTACTCAGTTTAATTCCTCGGTTGGTAGGATTGTTTACCTGCTTAACTAGTTTCCTCTCCTTCAAGACTGTGAAATGTTTTTACTTGTTTCCCTTGTAGCTTTTGTTCTCCGCTTCCTTTATTACTGACGACGCGTCGTCGACGTGACTCGGGTTGTACGTGTTATGCCATCTAAGTTTCCTTAGTGGGAGGGAGGTGGAGCGCATCCCTTAACACATTTATAGGTATATTTCATAGGTTGGGCTAGCAGAATACTGCGTAGGTAAGTAACACACCTCATACTAGGTATTAATTATTGAAATAAAAAAGTAACCTTACAATTAAATACCAATAGTAAAGTAGGAGTAAATATGAGACTCGATTTAATTAATACAATATAAGAGACAATCAGCTTAGGTATATATACGATACAGTAATTTATCCGATATATACTTGTGAAATTAAAAAATCCTTAACTGAGTTTCTTAGACACCAAATTGCGAAGAGACTGAGGCGTTAGACAGAATCGACACATACAGACAGAAACACGCGCACATATAGGACCACATATTTATTTTGGTTTCTTTATACACATAAACGAATATAAGTAGATACATATGTAACTGACGTCTAAAATAATACCCCTAGTGACGCTTCCATAGGTATGGGATGGGGGAGAGCGGCAGATCCTGGAACAGGTAGATATAATATTTACCTAAAAGTATGTCCCAACAATGGCAAAATTGTACAACCCTTTATGAAGTTAATTAACTATTTCTATTACTATTTTGTAACTGATTTCAAAATGGCATTTGATGTAACAATAATAAAATTAATCTATGTGTTAATATTGAAATATATATTATTATTATTAATTAATACTTATAATATTATTAATATTAATATCTATACATATAATAAAATTCTAACTGATCGCTTTCTGCGCTTAAAGGAAATATGAGAAGAACTACTATTGGGCGCCTTTATTAACGCAATAGACCACAACACAACAGTTGCTGAAATTTTTGTCTGTTTGTCTGTGCGTTTGTTCACGCTAATCTCAATAACGGCTTATCCGATTTCGTAACGGTTCTCACTTATGTATTGCAGTAAGCGTCACTTAATATTTACAGTTCGTATCATTTCAATTAAAAATAATGTAGGTACTATTTGTTAGCGTAAAGCGTAATTTTTCCGATGAGAAGCGCCCTCGCTTCTCGAGAGTTTGCTAGTCTTACAACAAAAATGCAATGAGGCCGAATCTGTGTTAATTTTTTTTTTAATTTAATTGTATTTTTGAATAAATGTGACATGTTTCTAAAGAAACCATTTTTTTAAATATTTATTTGTTCGCCTGTGCGCGTATCACGCAAAAAACACAGGACAACCACTTGCTGTGTGCGTAATTTATATTATGAGTATTTTTTTTTACTTCACATTCCAGGAAATGACCTTTTACTGTGAATTAAAAATACTTATATTATTTATAATAATAATAAAAATATATAATAATAATAATAAAAATTGAACAAATCTGTACAATAAATAATTTTAATAAATTTTTGTTTGTCTGTCAGTTTAATCGCACTGAACTGTTTGGATTGACACTTGGCACTTTGTCTCTCATCTAGTATACTTTTTATTTCGGGGAGAAAATCTTTTCCCGTAGAATACGAAATACGTTATGTTCTAAAGCGAAATTTGGGCGAGTGGCTGGTTTTAAAGAAAATTAAAGAATCAAAATTTATTTAGACTTAAAATTATTTTATTCGGATTATACAAGAGCTAAGCCAACATCAGCTGTTCCTTTCGAAGTGGGACATAACGTTATAAAAATACAAAATCCCCCAACTATCTAACAAACAGTTGAGCGTAACAATTGGAGTACCGAGAACCAACTGGTATCTTATAAAGATTAAATAGTATTTCACTATAGTTGGCGATTCTCAAAGGAACACTTGCCATTGAACGCTCGAGAACGGATCGGATTTTGTAGGGTGTACTTAAAACAAGATACGTTCTTAGGATATGAACGGTGCTTGCACCGGTAATGGACAGCACGCCCGTGTTCTATTTTATTTAAGTATTTGTTTTGTAACATACAGCGGATAACTTGATCATACTTATACATCACTGGATTGGAGAAGACACTTTACTTATACAATAAAACATATAAATATTCTTATGCATTCAAATTCTGATATGCATTCGATTAACAAAAATATTTTTTTTTATCCTTATATGTATTTTTTTCATAACTCTAGATTCATAATGGTCTAATCTAAAACGGATATTAAATAGTTATTAAAAAATAAATTAAATATGAAACTGTCAATACTTCTCAGGCAAGGGTGTCACGGAGTTATAAGTGTAGGCCATGTTTATATTGTATTGTTAAGGAATTGAGATATTGAGGCCATATATTAATACCAGATTAGGATGAAATCATTCTGACATACAAATTAATGTATTTTCTATAAAATTCTGGGTTGATATAAAAAATATAGAGGTGTTTTACTTCATTGATTTGTGTAAATATATGGCGAAGACTGTTGTGCAAATATTTTATTGCTAATTTGTTACATTGACCATTTGCTTTGAGTTCGATTTGACTATCTGATAAATAAAGGTTATTAAGAAAAATATTGGTACAGTTTACTAATAACCCATCCTTGTTTCGCTACGTGAAATGTGAACCTTACGTTTATAACTAGTAAATGCACCCAAACTCCTAAATCTTATTCGTGAATCGCTTAATCTATTGGTAACACCACATCAGAATCAGTGTAGTAGATTTTGAGATAATTGCGTTCAGGCAACTAGAGACTTCGTTTAGGTATACTGTGAGGACCGCTAAGAATAATAGCTGACAATGTGAACTTGGAAACTCGTGATCTTTTCAGTTTTTTTTTTATTATATGTATAATTATGTTTACAATCCGTCGTGTTATTTTCATGTATATTTATATGTAACTATACAGAGTAAATGTAACTAAATTTTTCAGAGGAACAGAGTCACCCTACAGTCCCCTACGCACTCGACACAAGCAGATTATTCGACTGTCCCCTTTAGTTACGGATTATCCGGAGAAATGCACAACATGTTGTCAATGATGTGGTCGGGTGTTTGTCGATAAATCGGAACATGTTTGCGTGATAAATTTGGTGTATTTACCAAACGGGGAACAACGAGCTATGTTTCAACACTTATTCAATTCATTTTAATTTAGCACGGCCATTATTTATAGGTCAATAATTTTAATTGCTTATTAAGGGTACTGTTATAAAGATAAAATATTTTTTCTGTTCCGTTGTATTATTTTAATGTTTTTTATATGTTTTGGAAACAGTGTTCGATATCTATCTATCTAAATCCAAAACATCATCATCATTACAATGAGTAAATATTCCGTTGTTAGCTAGGTGTCCATTCTCACACAATTAAAGTTTGAAGACATTAAGTTCAATCAGACTATAATACTGTGAATTATTTTTTTATAGGTGGAACTTTAAGGGATTAGACAACTACGGATTTAAAATGTATCGATATAATATCAATATGCCACCATAACGAAATCGATATTGATATGGATGGCATGGATATACTATCGATATGTCGCCACGGCAGATACTTATTCACTGTGATTAGTATTTTCTGTTGGAATACAAATAAGAAACATTTAGAAAACCAGGTGTAGTTTTCTAAAACCGCAAATATCATTATATAAATATGGGAATTATCGTAAAAATGGGAAAATACGTGATTTATAATATGTTTGACTATAATTATGAGTGTGTCGCATCCAAGCAAACATTTATCGTTCTGATATCGATTTTGACGAAGATGTAAATGTTTCCTGCTAGCAGTACTGTTGTTGTTAGGGTAACAAGCTCTTTTATTGCAATGCCGTTCTACGAGTATGTCCAGCACATTTAGATACAATTTTTCCGTAGAGAAGCGAGGGCTGTTAATTTGAATATTTGATTAGGTTAACAAAGATATTCATTAAATTTTTGTTTTAATTTATTAAGGATTTTAAACACCCAACATAATACGCGGACTTGGTAATAAAGTTTTCATAAAGGTATTTACTATTATTTGTTTCAGCAAACCTAAGAGTACGTACAGACATGCAATATTTAACAAAGTCAAAATAAGCTACACACACATGCTAACAATTAATCTTGTGTACATCATCCCTCACACTAGCTTATACGAATCGTTACAACAATTTGCATCTCGGGTACAACTACGATTCCTACAGCTTAATAAATAGGTATCTACTGTAATAATATGAGGCAACATTATAATCTTGGTCGCGTGAAATGTTCATTGAAATCATTAAAAAATCTGTACCGTGCAATTTCTCTTCAGATAACAAAAGAATACTATTTGAAAATCATAACATCGCAAGGAGCGTATCATATCGCACTATGATCCCTTGGAAAGCGATTAGTTCCGTTACAAGTGTTCCACATGCTCCATACTGCACCCTGGGGGCGCTCGGGCGTCCGCAGATATATCATGGCATCAACACCATATGGCCGACACGGGACTTATAATTACATCTTTTGCAAGATACGTGGCGCTTCCATGATAGGTCCAAAACATCATGCTTCATTGATTCAGAGTACGCATGATTCAGGTTATTTCGTTGACGTACGCAATGTAAAGCAAAGTTATTTTTCGTTTCTTTTTTTTTTTATTGTTGCTTTATATTACATCGTATTTTATTTCTTTTTC
>DWPT01002268.1:0-16523 GCA_018251895.1 Agathymus mariae mariae | reverse complement strand
CATCATCAGCCGGAAGACGTCCACTGCTGGACATAGGCCTCCCCCATAGAACGCCATTTAGAACGGCTACTTGCCTTTTAACTTTTAATAACTCGTAATACCTGTGGATTTTAGCAACGATTTGAACGGTTATCGAGAACTCGGTAAATTGTATGTATGACTTTGACTCGGTCCAATTCGAGCATCGAACCTTCAAGTCTGTTAATAAAGCCGTCGGGGAGTCGACTGTGTCTATTAATTCATACTTTCGGACCTCGCCGTCGGTATCAACTGGTATTAGTGAGGCCACAGACTAATATACCCTACGGAAACGATGAAAAAGTGAACAAGAAAAAATTAGCTTCATACCTGAGCTCAACACTAGTTGTTAATCTGGTATGCGATAATTATTATGCACCTTACGTCATGTATAAATAAATAAATATCGATAAATCAAAACAATAAAATAAAGTATATTTTCGAAAATTGCTTGCGATTATCATCTTATAGAAAGTAATTATGAGTAAGTTATTGTCGAAATTTTTAGATCTAGTATTATGTCATCAGATCTCTGCCTATTTGCACCAGTTTGCTGATATATTCAGTGATGTATGGCGGGTGTATAGCCGTGTAGTTTGCTAGGGCTGCGTTATTCTTTTTGCCTTATTTTTTTTTTACATTACAGTATGTTTATTTTTTATCATTAAGAAAATAACAATATTTGTATTAGCAAGGAATGTATACTAAAGATAAGACAGTCGAATATCGTGTTTATGTTAACATGTACTTAGGCTAATAATTGTACTCCACAGACCCATTGTTCGGACATGAAAACGATCATTGATGATATTGTGAATGATATGAGCGATATTGTGTCAGATTGAGAGTTGATATCATCCCAGATACCGGCTTACTCACCCGATTACTCATAAACCGGTCCGAGTGCGTCTGAAACGCACCAGCTGATATAATAAAAGTTGCCTTTTCCTGTTCTATTCCATTGTAACTATGTTATGGATAGGAAATTTCGGATCTGGATACGGATACGGGTATATTGATAATATTTTAATGGTCGAGGTTACGGATATGAAATTATTTCGGTAACATTTTGACTTTATTTCCAAGTATCATCTGCTATCACAATCATAGATAAGAACAAGAGCGACGCGGCTAGTGTGTAGTGTGTCCGCTCGGCCGGCGAAAACCTGGCATAACATGTTTCATTTAGACTCTGCGCCTATCCGAAATTATAAAATATATTTTGTTTCGGACACCTGATAGTTTCGGTACACATGCACATGAACAAACGACTGGGTATTTCCAGGAGACATGGATATTTTTGTATATCGTGACATTGGTAAATAACTAAGAGTTTTACAATAATTATGTAACTAGACACAAAACTTAGGTTATGATTTTGGCTTCTCCTTTGGATTCAAGCTCAGATGCTCCTTTTGATATCTGACATTTATAAAGTCAGTAATTATATCTATCATAAATTATTTTCAAGACCTTTAAATGTGTTGAGATACACGAAAGAATATAATAGAAAATGCTAAGAAAAAATTCTATCGAAATATTTTTTAATGATTGTAGTTTATTTTAGTTAAATATTAATGGTTACAGGCGGCTGGTTTTTATATAGTAAAAAAAATATAATTAAAATAAAATTTTAAATAAAGTTTATTAGTTTGTATGTCGTAAGATTTCTGCGAGTTTTCTTTCACAACGCAAACTGTAAAGTGATACCCGTGTGTACTAGTGGACTATAATCTGTATAAAATATTATTAATTGAATTGTATCATAACATATTAACACAATAATAATATTATTTTATAGTACTCTCATCGCATACAACAATTTTATAACAAGTATTATAACAAACATTGTTCCACGCCCACGTACGTCTGACCACAGATAATGTAACAAAACAAACATTCCAGCAATACAGATGCGGGCAAGCATGCATAGAACTGTTGATGTCGGGTGTTGCGTATTGCGTGTCGGCTGCGCACCCGTCGCGGTGGTGCAGCGGGTACACACAGCGCCATGTGGGTGCAATCACCGCCGCGCGCAATTAACGTTCCCGTATAAGCGCACGAGCTGGCGTTGCAATCGATTATCTATACGTTTCTGCAGTGTTACATTGTTGCTGTTGCTGGTGTTCATTATAAACACAAATGTGACTTGTAACTTGCAGTACGTGCTTTAAGTGGAATGAGCGATGTACTACCTACTTCATTACAAAGTGATTAGGTTTAGTTACACATGTAATACTTCGATTTCTTTGTTCTAAACAACAATTTATTACAGAATTAAAATCTGTAGCGATTCCATTTATAGGTTACTTATCCAAGTAAGGTAGGGAAGAACTAGAGACACTTTAAAGTTTTAATTAGATAAGGGACATTCTCATTGAATTAGCCCTATTTAACAGAAGTCTAATTTAGATGTGTTTCCAGGAGAGTCTTCGGGTACAGCACCCTGCTGGCTAGCGTGCTGACGCTGCTCACGCCTGCCGCCGCCGCAGCGGGCATCGGCTGGGCGGTTGCTCTACGAGTTCTCCTGGGCTTCCTCCTCGGGGCCACCTGGCCTGCCATTCTACCCATGGCGTCCAAGTGGATCCCGCCCATGGACAGATCCAAGTTCATGTCTAACATGATGGGTAAGTTTTACTAATTGTAGGCGGTATATATCCTACCAGGACTCCACTACGTTTACTAGTTAGTAGGTGGCGCCGATGGTATCGCAGAGTTAATGTACTCAGTTGTAAATAATAATGCAAACACGTTAGCAAAATCAAAACAAATATACATTGTTGTTGTTTGCGTACATATTTGCGTTAGGATTCAACACAACATTTATTCAAGTTTACAAATAAATTATTATCGCTATAATCCACATAAATATATTACAAAAAATGCAGTATACACCTGTTTCGACTTTAATTTTAGGTTATGCAATGGTTTATTAAAACACTAGTTTAATTTAGAGCCCTGGATGATTGAAAGTAAAATAAGTTTCGACCATAGTACCAACATGTGTTAGTTTGGTATAGTTTTCTTTTGGGTGAAATAAAATTGCAGAGACGTCTGGAACAACGCCCCAGTGACCGAATTCGCGTTCAATTGATATGTAAGCGTCATTGCTATTTACAGCTCGCCTCGGCCTTGCCATTAAACAACAGATTACTGTATGCAAAATATTTAGAAAGATCGTGTGTCGTGCGGTGTCGCCGCCCGCCAGTGTTCAAATGAACGATCGAGCGATTCGCGCGGCATATTAACTCTAATAAAATTGCCTTGACCGGAAATAATTTTTCATTATCTATGCTACGGCGTCAGAAGGGCTTGTATAGGGCTGTCAGTTTATCAATATTGTTATTTATTGGTTATCACAATGATGCTGTTGAAATCGTTCATTTATTTTGTTGAATTAAACATATTATAATTATATAAGACGACCAAAAATTTTTAGGTATCGTGTTCAGTTTTTATATAGTATGCAAATTATGATATACAACTGTTTAAAAGGTATAAATTATTATTTATTATCATCATCCAAACTCATATTGTCCCATTGCTGGGATTTGGTATATTTATAACAATTAGCTTAAAAATACAATTATAACAGTATTTTGATTTTCTCGTAGTTTTGTATACTTTTTTATTATGTTTGTTACATGTTTTGTGTCTTATCACTGCCCTGGATTGACTGGCATAGGATTTCATAGTCATTAAGCCTTTGTAAAAATCTATAATACAATAAAGTATTAAAGCGGTACCCGAGTTACCGTAAGCGTTTTAACTTATGATTGGTACGGTAGGTATGTGATATTTATAGTATTGGTTTATTGCTATTATGTAACTACATAAGTGGGAACACAATGAAACTATTATATCAACGGAAAATCAATAAGTGATTCTAATAATGATGTAGTTCTTCATCTCTATACACAAAATGAGGTTAAAGATACATGGAATTTACGATGAATAATATACTAATAGTAAAATAATAAGATCAGTCGACAACCCTAATACGCACGGACGTGTTCAAGCGTTATCATCATTCGACATTCGATGCGCGAACTGTTCGGTGGAAGCAACATGGCGGCGGAGGCGCGCGCAGGCGTGGTGGCTGACGTCACGTAGATGCCGCGCAACCATTGGTCGGCGCAGTCACCGCGCGCGCGCTAACCTTGCGCAACGTTGCCATGCGCTCGCGCAGCGCGGCGCCTGCAAGCGATACCGCGGACGACCAGTTCCGAGAAATGCGGCTGGTTTTATTTTTATGTATGCAGTCACGTGGCACTTGAACTCGCCGCCTGCGGTTGACCGCAAGGTTACGAGCGTTCAAATTTCCGTTTTGGGTTCTGTACGTTAGCTTAAATACTTGAAAGTTAATAATTGCTCATTATCGTGTCTTCATTTTTAAGTGCCATAAACGGATCCCTCAGGATGATGTTGCTAAAGATACAAGAACAAACGGACCACCCGATGATAAGTGAACATTGCCGCAAATCGACTTCCGTCACACCACAGGCATGTCGACGTATTGTTGCGTTAAGAGGAAGGTTGTCTGACACTGAGACTGGAAATGGCAATCGGGCATGTAAAGTCCTTACAACCACCACAAGTACCACAAACCCGGTGGTACAGAGCCCAGCGTCTTTCAACAGAAGAGACTCTCCGCCACAGATTCCTTCGTAATGCGGCTGTCTGCATCACGATTTAGCATGTGCCAAGGGTAGGTGGTGCCCGTGACAACTTATGGCAGTAGATACATAATGAATCATACTGTACCGAGAAGTGAATCAAATAAAGGTTTAATTTAAAATATTACATATTCATAATGCTGTTTTACAACTGTGTGCGACGTTTGACGGATGAAGTTAACGGAGCGGTTCAATGTTCCAGTGAACTTAATTAACAGTATTTCGAGTTGCATTAAAGAGTTAACAGACTGATGCTTTACAATCATCAAAATTTATGTAAGCCCTGGAACTATCTTTATAGATGTATAAAGAGAGAGTATGAATTTTGTAAGTGTATGTGGAGAGTAATCTTCGGAACTGCGGTATCTACTTGATAAAATCTTTTACTATTTAATAGGTGCATTAATTCAGATGGAGTGTATACGTTGTATTGTAAAATATCTATATACAATACGCGAGGCATTACTTTTGTACACCTTGTTACGACAATTACGCGAACGGAGGAAAATTTGGCACATTGATGTTTACACGGGGAAGGTGTGCTGAAAGCTAATATTTTTATATTATATGAATTAGAAATATATGAAATTAATGAAAATAAACATTAAGCACACTACTATTCATTTGACACACTCACACTCATATCTTTTTATTTTCTGATAAAACTTCTGCAAATTAAATGACCGTTGATAAGTTTGAAGCTCAGCAGCCGCGCGGGAAATAATCGTGTTTCTATTGTTTTTTTGTGTAGATTCAGTATAAAAACAACTTTATAGTATGTATAGTTTTTGACAGCAAAATCTTAATATTGCTCAAAATTTAAATTTAAACAAATCATGGTCTAATTTGGACCAGTACATGTATAAAAGATGCTCGTCACCTGTCATTGTTAATTTGTATAATAGACAGTTGTTCGTCCCGAACCAAGTCGAAGCGGGTCGCTGGTATATTAGTGTTACAATAACGGTATGTCCTTACCACATTTATATACTAGTTAACCGCCCTCGCATCGCTTCTGAAAAACGTTTCACGCTTATAAATACCACCTGCGTTGTTGTAGGGCTGGGCTATTCTCGTATATAATGTACATAACTTTTTTTACGGACGGATTGAAATTAAACTTTGAATATTAAGTGATGCTTGCTGCAATACATTAGTGGACATTTTAACTTCTGTTGCATGAACTAAGGACCCTGATAATTGTTTTTCTTATATATCCTTCATGTACACAAAGCGATTAGTTAAAATTTCATAATATGCACAGATATTGTCTGTGCAACGTTACCTACATGTGACAGAACTACCCGCATACACACAAATAACTTTACTAACTGCGTAGTTATTTAACCTGTTGTAGCTAAACGCGCCGTCACTCGCCATTGTTATTTGTGTATGACCGATGTTTCAACACCAATGACGTTCGGCGTCGGCTGTAAAAACAATGAGTTTGACATTTGTTACATGTACAGTTTGGTTAGTACAAATGACGGTACTCGAGGTCTGTAATTAGAGAACTTAGGGTTGTCAATCGTGAATGTTTTACAACATTGTTTTATAAGGCTTTAAAGTAAATTAAAAAATCATACGTGCCTATGTCATCAATGATTTAGATTATTTTAATATGGCGAGTACCATTTAGATTTTAGTTTGGACTGCGTACTGGAAGAACTTGATTTAGGATAGAAATAGATTATTAGATAGATAATATAATCATACAGTTTGATAGCAATGGCCTTTGTGGATATAACTCCCATTCCTTAAAAATATTCAGTCCGATGATTTAATATGCTTCATCAAGTTTTGTTCTGTTATATTCTTATTAACGAGCAAGAAAATATGTAAATTAAAATTAATTTGTTACACTGAAATGACATTTTGTTACAGTCAGTAAGGACGCAACTCAAATGATTACAAAACCTACAATAATAATAAAAAATAAACACACACACACACGCCCTGACAGATATTTCGCTATCACTAATCATAGTGCTAGGGAATCGCCGATAGCGCTACAAGCAACAATTTTTCTTTTAATAAAAATATAGATAACAGCGTGATCATAACACCAGTGACGGTGATTTTTGAACGTTATTGTTATTTTGAGTTGTGATCATGTGATGAGCCGATGACGTATGAGTCATCTTGACGCACAGTCCTTATCAGCGTGGCGCCGTCACTGCACACTGCAGTCATAAGACTACGCATTGGTTGATCTCGTTATCGTAACAAGCAAGATTAACATGTGTAAACGGACCCCATGTTTCGGCAATGCGCAGACGTAACATAGCTCGATGGGTTTTGTTAATTGAATCTGTTTATTGAAAAATGTTCAGATGATGTTTTTGATGGTGATGATGTTTTGTTTAAGGACAAGGCTGATTATGCATGAGTTTGTAGAGAACCTACTTTTGTGCATTCATGTATATTTTTTTTTTGTAAATAGTCGGAAACGAACGTGCCACCTGATGGTAAGTGGTCACCGTCGCCTATGAATGTCAATAAGACTAAAGGTATCACTGATGCGTATATATATGAAAAGACGGAAAGTACTGGCTCTTAAGTCTTCAGCCGGAACACGACGGGTCGCTTGGCGGCTGACTCAAGTAGACGGGAGGTAGCTAGCCAGGCAGGCGTCACGGAAAGATAATAATACCGGTAATAATATAAGCCCTACCACCAAGAAGGCCGGCTTCTGTCGCCTCTTACGACACCCTGTTCTACCAGAATGGGATTGGAGGAATATTGTAGGCTGCCCAAATTCCCTTTTTTAATTATCATAGCATTTGTAAATAACATGACTGTTTTTATTGATCTTTCTTATGCTTTTCGATATTACAGCTGTAAATTTTTTCATCATATTTGCTCTTTATAATGTTTACCTCATCGACACGCATAAGTTTAATATATAGCGATAAGTAGTAGTAGTTAGTGCTTTTGGTAATTGTTTGTAGGAAAACCTTCGGGAGTTTCTTGCCGCTTCTTCTTCCGGAACCACTTACGGTAGGGATTTGTTGAAGAGATGGCGTAGTTTAACTTTCGAAAAGTATTTGCAATAACTATGTTGGTATTAAATTTATTACATTCAGTCATTATTTAAAACCCTTGTTGTCATTCGTAGAAGTCACACTTAGAAACTGTATCAAAACCAATCGCTATTCGTATTTATCAGGCCTTTATACACCAAAACTTTATTCGTAAATCACTATCCATTCAAAATTTAAAATAATTTAAGTATTTAATAAAATTATTTTTTGTTTTTACTGTTGATTTGGTAAAACCGTTTGAAAACTGCAAGTGTCATCGAGATGGGGGCCGTCGGACAAACGTCGACTCTGTTTTGTACTATTATTTGTTAGGCATTTACAACTACAAGTACATAGACTTACTAATCAGTGATCAATTGTAATGTCCACCTCTACACGTGTAACTTATCTCCTCGGGTAGTGACGTCAGATATTCGTATCTATTTCTATCTGATCTATTATTATTTAATCATACTATAGCTTCTGTGAACTTCAATTTTAGATAATCATATATTTGTGTTTATTATGTATGTATCTTAATCTTTGTCACAACAACCCATAATTATCCTGGGGCTCGGTACACTTTTTGCTCAGTTAAGATCATAAGAGACAACAACGCTATGTAACTGACTGCTGATTGGTAGATTTCATACATTTCAAATAATGTCGTGGAGAACTTGCAAATATACATGTTCCTTCACAGAAGTAATAAAATATTTATTAATTCATACATAACATAAAAAAAAAATGTTTGCAGTAATTGAAAGTGACTTATCTAATAAATTATATCTTAGAACATTAGTATTCTCACAAAAATATGTCTGTGGTTCTCGAGAAGTATAACTTTTTCCACTACATATGTACATGGCTGTAGCAGGATCGTGCCAAAACAAATACCTCTTGTAGTCGTTGTGTCATGAGCTTGCGTAAGATGAATCGGAGTTGACAGAAACCTCAATTTGAAACTGTTATTGCCTTATAAATTATTGTGATCGTCTTTATCTATTCACTACGCTAACAGACTCGCTTTGTGTTGGTTTAATGCGATGAAGACTCGACGTTCAATTTGCATCTGCGCATATTCAAGCGTAGGTTAATTAATACGCCGCGAGTAGCGCGGTTCAGTTCAGAGGTCTTGTAATAATTAGCCGGTGAAACTAGAGCCAAACACGCACAGTGGTGGTTCTATACAGACATGTGTCCAGAGATATATTCAGTTAACTTACATTAAAAAAGTTATAGGTTATCGTTCTGTCAAAATAGTACGCGCAGTAGTTCTGAACGTAAGAGTAAGGGAGGAGGGAGAATAGCTAAAATTTTGTGCATTTGCTATTGCTACTTGCAGGTTATGTTTTGTTTATGGTATCACCATCGTTCATCAGTCAATTAAATATACATTCAACTTTTTTTAGACACAGGCAGGACCCTGTCTGTCCCTAAGTATTATACTCATAGATGAGTGATCACATAAAAAATAGGTTTATGTGTACAGGCTTAATAGATAATACAATTAATGAATAAAGAGGTAATCTACTGGTACGTAAAATGTTTTAATATGCGCCAACGCAGTTATTTATCTAAATTCAAACGTCGAATGTTTTATCGTTATACGGCTGCAGTTGAAGAACAGTTAAAACTAAGTTTTATGATATTCTCACTTTCCGGTAATGTGACAGTTCAGCACCAAAACGCTCCATTGTCGATGAGCTGACGTTACCGCTTGACGATCACCGCTGGTGGCGTGTCTGGTCTTCTAGCGGCTTTTCTTAACAAATACATTACTGATTATGTCCCTATGCTTTAAGGCAAATGTTTAAATTTGATTAATCAGTTTGGTACTTCATTCTCCTAGTACCCTCACGAAACTGGGTCTAGGTACACTTGAGGAAAACATTTGAGCGTCATTAACATTTTATTGCCTCTACGTTTCCTTGACATTTATCGATATTTGCATTACAAACCTCTTGAGGTACTTTGAATTCGACATTCGCCAATGTTTTTTAAAGGAAAACCTTATGGTACAGAGACCTTTTGAGAAATGCAAGGGCTTTATCGTATTTTTTAGGTATCCGGGGGCGTCATCGATCGTGTGCATGAATTTCATCTGATTGTTTCGCTTATTACGTTTACGTTCCAACGTATACTGTGCCTGTCACTATGTTCATAAAGTGCTGTGACTTTTACCACCTAACAGTATTTAGTTGCTGGAGCATGATTGTCACTTGGAATCACGGTCAGGGCCAATGCTACATTGCTCGTCCTGAAACTTCCTAAGTTACGGACAACGTGCTTTGTCGTATCATAAAATATTAGAAAAACGTTCAGAGAAGTATAATTTTTTTTATTCCTGTTACTTATGACGATATTCAGCAGGGCATTTTTGATTTAGACGTGTTCTAACGGGGGTTTACCATTAAATTTGGAAGGTAAGAGTGTCATTAAAATGATTATCTTTGAGTGGAGTGGAGTGGTGTACTTACAACTATGTTATCATTCCCGGTATCTCTCAATATAATTATCTCATTATATATAACGTAATAATAATAGAAACCGCGTCCATGGTATTAATGGTGATGTCTTTTCCTCATCTTGGGCTGAATGATTCTCTAAACATGAATTACAAACTACTTTATTTAGCATTGTAATGGGTTTGACCGGTTAATATCGTCTTACGTATGTGTTGAACATTGCAAAAAAGTATTTAAACCAGTTTCTCACAACCGATTAAGCTGAAATTTTGCACGCGCCATTGGCTTTGCTGATAAAATAAATAGTTAAGTAATCACAATTTCTCAACCTCCCCAGGATGGTTCGTTAAAATGATGAAAATTAATTAATATAAAAGTTATTATACAATTTTATCTAATGATATTTTAATTCCAGCTTCTTCCCTGGGTGCCGCAATCACCATGCCCATCTGCGGTTTTCTCATTGCACACTTCGGTTGGGAATCGGCCTTCTACTTTACCGGTAAGACGAACTTTCACAAATAATCTATTATCAATAAATCTAAATTGTAGAATTGCCAGTCAAATCAATTTTTAATATTCACACATAAGAAATAGGAGAGGTGTACTCGCAGATTACAAAAAGTGGTCTAATTTAGTAAGCCTCAAATAAATTAATAGTTTTACTAAGGGTACGTGGCTTTTACTTTTGAAGGTAGAGCAAAAGTCATTAATTGTAAATGACAATGACTCTAAACTTTTCTTAAATATACGTAGAAGCACCATTAAGGATTTGAGTTTATTTTGCATCAGGTAAATCCTGCATATGATCTTCAACTTAAGAAACTTGTGATCATAGTAAACTAAGTTGATATATAAGGGGTTTTGTATCCATGCTTGAATCCAAGTCAGTGACACCAGGCAGTGCTTCTGAAACGTGGATAGGTCCTCACTTGCGTGGTTAGCTGCATATAATCAACTATTTTAAACGTGTTTTTACTCAAATGTCGAAAAGCGAGTCAAGAAACGGGTTTCCGCTACCCATTTAACTTTCAACGTGCCAGTATTGGGGCGGCCTAGAATACTCCCCCCAATCCCACGCTGGTAGAACAGGGTGTCGTAAGAGGCGACAGAAGCCAGCCTGCTTGGTGGTAGGGCTATGCGTAAAGATTTTATTATCAGTATTATTATTAAGTCTTTAATATTATTATCTTTCCGTGAAGACTGTCTGACTAGCTACCACCCTCCTGCTTGAGTCAGCCGCCAAACGACTCGTCGTGTTTCGGCTGGGGGCTTGAGAGTCAGTGCCTTCTTTCGTACCTTCTTCTAATTTCCTGGCCGACAACGCATCAGCAATACCTTTGGTCTTACTGATGTCCATACACGACGGTGACCACTTACCATCAGGTGGCTCGTCTGCTCGTTTGTCAGCTATTTGTAATATAAAAAAAAAGTCTTGTCTTTGGTGTCATAGACGTCTAAGCATGCCAGCATCTCCTCAACATTCGGTGGTAAAACTGTTCGTTTCTGTTTGTTGTTGGCTATGGTAAAAGAATCTGTACAGGTGTTAATATCCATTGCGATAACGTCATGTGACGCAGGGCTGATTGGCGTGATGTGGGCGGTGGCGTGGTTCGCGGTGGTGTACGATTCGCCCGCGCAACACCCGCGCATCTCGGAGACGGAGCGCAACTACCTCATGAAGGCGCTGCCGCAAGACGGGAATGCCAAAGGGGTATGTCATATCTTGCTTTTTCACTGACTTTCACATATCCTCCTTGTTGTTTTTGCGTTACGGGATTGTCTGTAACACTTTGAATGGATTTTTTGCACTTTTAATATATAGTTCATCTTAATTTTATAGTTTTACAATCACCTGGATCGAGATCGTCACGGCTTTCTTGTGAAAACCATCATCAGATATTTATTACTCTTAAGCTCTGTGGTAGTAAACATTTAGCAACAGCGATTAAAGATTATCTAAGTATTTTTAAAGCGTTCGTCAATGTTAGCTATTAATTTTTTATTTTTAGTGCCATATAAAAAATAACTTCACGTAATATCATGCCGCTTCACTGTTTGCAAACATATTTGTGACTAAAATGTTATGTGACATACATATTATTACTGCTATTTTAACAGTGCCTTCAAATATTAAAATGTTTAATATCTAAATATTTGTTCACGAGTGGCAGATTTGTGAATGAAAATGAAAACAATTGTACTGTTTAAGTTTAAGTTGTGTAATACGTGTTGTTCTAATTGAGGTTATATATAGACTTGTATGGGCAGTGAATATCCATCAGTCCGTCCGTGTGACACATCCGATTACTTTGAACAAAAATATTGTAGAACATGCCGGTCCCGTGGAAGAGTATGCTGCTGTCGCCGCCAGTGTGGGCCATCATAGTGACGCACGGCGCGTCCGTGTTCGGCTACTTCACGGTGGTCAACCAGCTGCCCACCTACATCGAGAGCATCCTGTACTATAATATTAAAGACGTGAGTACCTACTGGTAATAGAGATACGGATGTTTGTGATAAATCGGCGACGAACTGACAGGTCTGAATGTCCTGAAACGTGTCTGATGTCTGCCAATCCGCACTTGGCCAGTGTGGCGGACTATGGCCTTGGCCGCTGTCACTGCGAGAAGAGATCCCAGCCCAGCTGTGGGACAATTATGGGGCTGCATAGACGCTCGTGACAATTAGAAGTTGTGTCGGTGTTGTACCAACATTTCTAAAGCGGTTCTGTGTTTCGGAGGTTGTTTCCAACCCTGTCACAAACCGGCACTGGAGCAGCACGGCAGGATAGGGTCCATGCGTCCTGATTACAAGATCTGTGCTTTGTAGTGGGTCGCTAATGAGTCGGACTCGTGCATCGAAAACACTGATTGATATTTGATTATAACTTCACATATCGTGCCTCTCTTAAAATACAAAACATAAATGTGACCGATTTATACTAAATTATTATAAAGAGATTTATAAGAGATTTACCCTGACCTTATGTTTATCTATTTACCTTGTTCGTGAATGATCTGTCTTAAATATCTATGTAGTACGAAATTCTGCCGAGCGCTTGAAGATTATCGCGTTTGGATAGACATGTGTGGAGATATTGATTTGTGGGAATGCGGATCGTCAGCCAGTTAAATTACTAATTGGTTCAATACAGTGAAGCGCGTCAACTCTCGTGTAACATTGTATTCTCGGTTCAAGTGCAAATCGGCGCTCGAGCGACGTGACTTATTATTATATTTTCAATTTGTCACACGTCACGTTTCCCGCCGGCTGTTATTCATTGGTTTACAATAAACGGTGTGTGTTGTGGAGCGTCGTTAATGTTGGAACGGTTCCTACTGCGAACGATCAATACGTTATGTAATAATAACTTGTTCATCGTTCATGTCACCGAACATTACATAAGTTGATGTTGCAGTCACTTTCGACGTGGCGATGCGAATTATTTCAATGTTTAAAGAATGAGAAAAATACTAAAGCGTGATACTTCTTTACTTACCTCCTATTTAGGAACATTTGGCAATCTTTTTATGTTTACAATAATAAATATTTAAAAGAAAGATCGCAGGTTCCGTTCATTGATTCGTTACTTGTTTTGTTTTTTTTTTTTTTCAATTTGGAATTTGGACGCCATTACTGACACATACCTGTCAAAAGAAATCGACTTTTTGACAATTACTTATGCGGAAAAAGCAATTGATTTACCATTGTGTATCTCGCGAAATAAACAAAAAAGATCGTTTGACATATTAATGTAAACAGGATTTTAAAATAACAATACAAAAAGTTTTTGACATCATAGCCATCTATAATATTTCGTAGCCGACCGACCGTGAGGTACAGACGGTCCGTATCTGATCGTCTGGCGCTGCGACACAAATTTGCCGAAACGAACAACTCGTCAAAAACCCAAGTTCATTGTCCATAGTTCTGTAAGTCGACGTTACATCACTTCGCGCCAATTGTCGTGTCTGTCACTTCCGATTTTGACACTGACTATGACTTGCGTAATTGTTATTCTATGTCGGAGAGCTAAGACGTAAATTTAAACAACACGCGTCGGGCCGCGCTGTGGCGTGTTGATTCAATAGTGCGTGTCGTGTGGTGACCAAGCTGTTGTACAATAACTGAGGATAAAAATGTGAAAGGTGCTTTCATGCAAAACTGGTTTTATTCTGCTTGTAATTGACGACAGTGTTGGAGTTAATTTACATTTTAATTGTATATTATTGTGTATCGTGTGTTATATGTATACGATTTCTGTTTTCATCGCCTAAACAACAGAATAATGTTTATTCAAATATTACACTAAAAAGATGATTTATATACGAGAAAGAAAACGTGTCTTTGATAGTAAAATTTTATGTAATTTGTCTCACTGATACATTGCAAAGGATCGTCTCTCAACATATAACGTTGGCTTGACTACGAACTAATAGCGCTAGTTTTCAGTGCAGTACTAAAAATGTTAATAGTTTGCTCAGTGGCCGATAGTTTGGTATGTTATAATATTATTTGACCTCGTGGTGTAATGTTTATTGAATAAAACACGCTTTAAGTAACGTTGGACACATGTAGATCGATTTTACAAAGAATATATGCAGGTATCTGTTAGACTAAATCTATTCATTTTATCGATAAGTTTGTAAGGGATTTCCTTGTAAGTAATTAATCAATTAAATTATGTTATATGTAGCTGCATATTGTATGCATAACTACATTCATTTTAATGAGGTTTGGTTCGATGTCGTTAATTTGGATATACAGACTTAAGTAAAAGTGTTCAACCTTACTCTGGTTCTTAAAACTTATTTAAAGGTAGTTAATGTTACAAAAACACTTTCGAATGCAGATTTATATTACCCAATTTTGTGGGTAGTAATAAATAATTATGGTGCATTTATTTCGATACCAAACTAACGTGATATTTGGTACATTTATAACTTTTCTTGTTTTTTTTTTTTATAGTGTTACGGGGTTCCTTACACTAATATCGAAGTGGAATAATTATTTCGTCATGATTTTCCTAAGTGCACCATATTTGTCATTTTTTATTCGTCTGTCTATCTACTTCGAATTTTGTTTGTTTTTCAACAAAGTAATTGTTTCAATTTAAGGTACTGGGAGATCAATTGCGGTGTTAAAAAAATAGTTTTTTCTTAAATATTTTAAACTACACTATTCTACACTATTACTCTTACTTTATTTTGTTTATTATCATTACCAAAACGGGTTGATTCGTATCGACGTTCAGAATCGGACTTTTAAGTTTTGATAATGCAGAGGTGTATTCTAAGCCTTGGGGCCAAACAAACCTGAAAGTTTTTTACTGAAATTTAACGAGACATATGAAAGGTAGTATGTGTTTATTAAAATTTTAACCCTGTAGGGATGGATAAAGTCGATATGGTTCAACAGGGTGATTAATAAAGTGTTTCAATTGATAATTGTATATTATTATTGTTATATTTAAATATGTTTATTGCTTACGTGGATGAAGTTACAGCTACTATTACTCAATATAAAATTACCGGCTAAATAGATTATAGTTTATATATATCGTTGTTTCATAATGAGAATTTAAATGAAATTAACAATGAATTAAAACAACCTCTTGATATATTCCATGTGGGTTATTGTCATATTATTGATTTTAGTCTTTTTTTGTATGTAGTTAAAGTTTTATTTCGATCGATTGCGAAAACAAATGAGGATCATGTAAGACGCCCGTACTATTGCATCAGCCAAAAGTGGTCAACCTCTGATGGCTTGCTTAGTGGTACAGGTGCCGCACCTCAAAATCTTGTAACATTAGAAATTGCTGCTTGATATCTTAATATATGTTGGAAAAATTAACGGTTTGTGGTATTTTACACAATTCTTTCCTTTTTTGTCTTACATTAGTGTATGAAACAATATAAGTACTATTCTAGGATTTGACATTACAATCTAAAACTAGAAGCCTACAGTGGCCGGAGTCACAGTTGTCACACACATAAGTGACTAACCTAAAAAGCACTACACTGGCCCTATTTCGTGTTAAACTAAATTCATTAAGTCGTTTTAAGTATAAATAGTGGTTATAATGTTAGCTAAAACAGCTGCACGTCTGAATATGTTTCATAGATTTCTATTTCAATCATGATTGTGATAGAAATTAACATAAACATGTTGTTTGGTTTTCCCCCGACAATTTTTGTAGCTTGTATACTTTTTTTTTATAACATTTCCAGTTAACAGCTTCCTTAATCAACGCGGTTTTTAAATCTAATCTTTAAAATATACATTGATTAATATTTTGTCTTTTTTGTGATCCTAATCGTGATTTGGTAACC
>DWPT01002267.1:0-16524 GCA_018251895.1 Agathymus mariae mariae | reverse complement strand
AGGCTAGTAAAAAAATTATACTTGGCTTATTGGAACAAAAGTTATCAGAACTTTGGTGTAGAATTGGAGTGACATCAATGCAAGAAATTTTAGCAGTTTTTATTCATGAGAAGTACTTTTCGCTTCCATCATTTGTAGTACTTGGGAGGTGGTTGAATACAAATATACATACTTTAGATGAAGATTCTCTTTTGGATATTGTTTCTAAATTGACTAGACTTAATTACTCTGATGATCAAGTAGAGCTAGCGATTGAAAAGTACATGAAACTGAAAGGTTTGCGAGTGGAGTCTCAAGTCTTGATTGTAGGAATCTTAAATTATTGTTTACAATTTCAAATATGTAACCACCAGATTTTAGATATATGCAGTAAATATTTTATCATGCATGGAGAAGAAATTTCTCATAGCTTTTTGAAATCTTTTATATATCCAATAGGGTATTTAGATTTTTGTTCAACCAGCGATTTTAAATTTTGGAAAGTAGCAGAAGGTGTGATCCATGAAAATTTTGATAAAATTAATGCTGATGATCTTAGTTCCATAATTCTGGCTTTCATTTATAAAGAACAATATCCATTCAAACTAGTAGCCAGAGCATATTCAACTGAATACTTATCTAAAATCAGTAGTAGCAAACTATTGAAGAAGTTTCAATTAATAGATACAGCTATGACTTTGGAATGCAAGGAGTTTGCCGGTCCACTGCTGCCCAAGGACCAGTGTAATAAACCTGTAGTCCATGATAGTAGAATAAGAAATATTGTAGATAAGATATGGGACAGTTTGGTTGCCATCACTGGCAGTGCTGATAGATTATCAGCTGGTGTCCTTGTACCCAACTATTGTTCAGACGAAACCTTTTTTATAGATGTCATGTTACATCCTGTTAGATTTGGCAGTAAAATAAATGAATGGATGTCTCAAGCAGGTAGAAATGAGATTGTAGCAATTTTGATTCATTTACCTGACCATTACTGTCTTAACTCCGAAAAGCTCATTGGTCCACAGATAATGAGAAAAAGACAGTTGAAAATGTTGGGCTTCAAGATTGTTAGTCTTAAGTACTCAATACTTAGTCAGTTTTACACTTCTCATAATGATGATGCATTAAAAAAATATCTTCAAGACAGTATAAATAAAGCAGACTCATGTTTTTAACCATTTCCACTTATACCATTATCTATTAAATTATAATAATATTTGTGTCAGAAATTTTTCTTCTACAACTATTGACGTAAGTAGGAAACATTGTACAAATTATTACTTTATAAGGAGTTTAAAAAACTTATATGATTTTAATTTCATGTTTATGTGTAATTAGTTGTAACTAATGATTCTGTTGACAGTCTTATTCTAATCAACTACATTATTTCTTTATCAATTTAAAGGTTTTATTATCTTTATATACATGAAAAATGTCTTGTAATTAAAACATCTTGTATAATAATCATGAGCTTTGTTAAGAAATTTACAAAATGAATAGTGTATACAGCAGCATATTCTACTACTATACTATATTCGATAAGAATGCAATTGTCTGTTCTCCATTAAGTTTATTGTGTGTAAAAAAGGTGTAAAATATACTTACCATTTTTAATGTTTTCTATCAGAATTTTATTATTCTTTATTGTTTCCTAACATTAACCTTAATCTTTTTTTGCGCCTAGACAAAGAGAAAAAGCTACCCTTCGAAGAAGCGCGGGAGGGAGGTGGTTAATGCTCATGCATACCAGCGTAGTCAGCAGCACTGGTTATGTGGAACTCATGATAGACCTAGGTGCCTAACCACTAAACACCTCTTGCGGATGAGGGCTGGTACACTATCGTCAAGTCAATCCTTTATGTAGAACTTCTGCACCCTTTTTAACACAAACCGGTGTAAAATCATGGTACCTATGTAAATTTGAGATTAAATTTTGCGGTTTTGGTCGAAAAATTGCACCTACATTTGGAGTACAATTTCACTGTACGTCATTTGGTTTTTTGCTTCTGATTGGCTGCTTGTTTTGTTTGGCAGCTTCCTAATTATTATTTGTCAAAAATAAACAAAACTCAGATAGAGGTTTAAAATAAATCTATAAAATTCTGGCTGCGTTATTTTGTATACTGAAGTTTATATGTTGGGCGTGAAAGTTGTTAGCCTACTACTTAGGAAATTAAGGTACGATGAAACTAAACACACGCATGTTCATTCTTAACATAACTATGCTATATTTTTGAATTATCCTTAGGCAACGATCGATAAACACGGAGTTACAACCTGTTATAACCAATCTTTAAAAAGATCTACCACAGGGATTCACAAAGTGGTCGATATCGACCCCTGGGGGTTGAAATCCGGTTTCTAGGGGTCGACATAAAGGAAAACTGATAACCGAACAAGTGTGTGGATATGAAAATTGCCCTTATTGTTAAGAGGCGTGCGTTAAGCAGCATAGTTCTACTGCTATATCTATGTTATGCTTGTGGTGAATTTATAAAATAACTCGAGAGCAATAAACGGGAGTCACTTCATCGCGGGTTGTTCAAGACTACTTTGTACGCAATGAACTATGGACTACCTATGCTACATTATTTGAAGGTAATTATTTAGATTTAAACTAATATAAAAAGATTTAAAACTACTCAAATTTCCTACTCGATTTTATGGAAACATTGCAACAGATCAAAGTTGTGGACGTCTAAATAAATAGGAAGTAATACGAAAAGATTTCAATTAAAAAAAAAATACAATGTTTATGTTATTTTTCCTCACTATTTTGTGCCAAGGGGGCATTTGGCCCTAACGACTGGTTGTAACCGGTTTTTTATTCACCGAATGTGTTTTCTGATAGATTTTTATGGGATTTCCTGCCACCCTTTGTTGTCAGATCCTCTATCGACGGCGGAGCCGGACATCTTTTCACCTCGCCCCAGATTTTATCAGATTGTCGGATCAAGTTAGGGCTAAGCTTCTCCCAGTTACTGTTTTGTCACTGAAGCGGCGTGGAGCAACATTATCGTGCATAAGCGGGAAATTTTCGCCAATAAACCTTGCGTATGGGAGTACATGGCCTAGTAAAATGTCGTTGCTGTATCTTTCTGCAGTTAATCGCCCTCCTCGACCTCCACCTGGTACGAATATCAGCTCCGTTTTTGATTTAAGAGAAATATCCGCTCACATCACACAGGACCCACCCCCTAATGCCACTGTTTCTGCAAAACAGCATTGTGTGATTCGATCCCCCGGTCTCCTAAAGACGGCGTCGACAGTTGCACCCATGCAAACACATTGTGGTTTCGTCTAAGAACAAGACGGCTCCATTGCTCCATGTTCTAATGTTAGTGATCGCGACAAAACTAAAGTCTTGCCGGTGGGCTGGAGACAATTTCGGTCCCGAAACTCCCCTCCTTCCAATCGAGATGTTCCCAAAGAGATATAATACTGTCGGTATACGACGACGTAGAATACAAAAGTGTATTAGTGATCCTGACCAGTGGTGAGGAGAAGGAACAGCCGTAGTAGTTTTAGCCTATAGGAATCCGGCATACCTCTCTGGCACCCCCACGATGGAGGCCTCCACAATTGATTTGCCAAAGTTAAAAAAAAGGTTGAAGCAAAGGAAGTTATACGATAATTGAATGACATAGTTTAACAATGGAATATCACTTAAATGAAGTTTCTTTGATGTTTTAACATTAGTGATTCGGTGAGGATAAAATAGGGTAGGGTTTAAACAATAAAAATGCTCTGTTATTCATAAGTTTATTTATTTTTACTCATAACATTTTTTTCTTAAAATTACTCACTGGCTAATTCACTAGAATTTATTATTTGAATTATATCTTAAACAGCTTTTATATTCGTAATTAGAAACATATTAAGTTGCCATTTTAATCTAGTTTAAGATCACCATTATAAATAAAGAATTTATACTTATAAATTCATTGCTGCTGTTCTGCAACTTTTATATTTCAACGACGGTAATTTAATACTTAAGAAAAATGAACTTCAAAATGCTAACCACGTTGTCAACGTTGACACATCTTCTTACGTCACATTTACTCGTAAATACGTTATAGGCAATTAATTCCGTTATTTGTTGTTTGGTACAAACCAATGTGATTATTAAAATTTTGTTAAACTGTTGTAAAGTTTAGATATCTCAGACTCCCCGATTCCGCTTTCCTTCTCTTCTCATTTTCCGAACTCGATTATATGCTAGCTGAGATGAATATATCTACTTATTTTTTCCTGTTGTATTTACTAAAAGTAGGTACATTAAGCTTGAAATCATGAATTGAATTCTTGCAACCTAAAAATTAAGGAAAGTATTGCTATTTCATCGTGGACCCAGGATCTATTTGATAAATTTATTGTTTTTATAGCTACTTTTCTCTGTGGGCTTTCGGATGAATTTGAAAAGATATTTTTTGTCAAATTGACGTTGACCGTGTCAGACAGGAATCGGAGCTCCGATGCGTTTAACGGATCCATGAGAATACAGCTAATTTTATACTTAGTTTAAGAATCTTAATCGTTATAGATTAGTACCTATTTAAAACGAAATTCAGATCTCCTAACATGTGTATAACCTCGTTAGTTTGTACCTTTATCGTAATTAATTCACTTGAATCGGACAATTTTAAAAACGTTATAAGCCTATCAATTGCGATAATTATGAGGCGAAATATTATAATAACCAAATGCAATTTTGTTGTTGGGTCAAATACGTTCTTTAAGTTAATAAATAAAACCTGCGATCTACACATAAGTGAAATCACAGATAATAATATGGCTTTATGAATATTTTATCGGCGACGTCGTCTTTGACAGTTCACAGCAAGAAACGAATAATCTATAATTTAATAGCCAAATCGTGTATCACAGCAACTCTAGCCTGAATATCAAATTGTTAAGAAAGTTGTAACGCTGGCTCACAGCCTAGAATCTAAAATATTTAATAATACACCAATAATACTCTATTACACCAATAAATAGAGTTACGTACATTCGATGGAGATACGTAGGTACAATACATAAGTTATGTTTTAAGACTCAAGTACGATTCAACACGATTTAAAATCTATTTCAAGTAAGATGCCACTCGTACCTACTATGTGTATTTTTATTGCAATTAGGTACTATGTTATTTAAAGTGACATTTCTACCACACAATGTGATTTTGTTTGAGTAAAAGATGGTAGAGGGTATTATCTATCGCCGTGCCGTAGGTGATTGCATCGTTAGGTGAGTATTGTAACCGTTATATTTTGGCATGATAGTTTTCGTTTTTTAAAGAAAACGCAATTTCTAACTTTCCTTCGAATTATGTCGGACGATTCAATTAATATTTGGCACATACTGCTCAATTTTAGCAATCACCGCTTTATTATGCTAACGTGATCATCGACTTACTTTTATTAAAATATTAGATACTAGGCACATACTCCCTACGGCGTCGAGTCTACGCCATTATCTATCTACCTACTTTAAAACTTCTAACTCGAATGGATGAAGAGATAATTATATGTAACGACTATAAAGCAAAAGAGGAAGGTGTTAAAATAAAGCCTATTTTAAACGTATGCTTTGTAGAATAAACTACAAACAACACCGATCGATTTATTGTTCTCATGCGAAGGTAACTACGTGTCATTTTTAATTGGTCTTAAAATCTGTTTGAAAATCAAAATAATGCTATGGTATCTGAATAATCTAAAATAAAGGCAATGTCTATCTAAGGCAATATCTAGATTTGAGTAATACTCGTAAATAATTTTGGATCTCTTATATTCAACAGTACCTATAAATAAACAAATTTTAATGTCCATAGGTATATTTTTCTGTTACGAAAAGTGGTTTATTATTATTGAAATAGAATATTAGATACGACTACTGAATAAGTCTGTACTGTATTTTACATCACTAAGTGATACTTAACACATCACTGATCTGTATGATTTAAATACACTAGATAGGTTATCATAATTAGACATTTGTGCCTATTTTAATTGCCTTTATTTGACGTTGGTCGTATTATAGAATCTAGAGAGTTTAGAAGTAACACTGGAGTGTTCCAAACAATTAGTTCCTTCGAAATTTCACACGGTACCGTACAGCAACCATTAATATCAGTCAATAGGTGAAATACAAATTATCCAGTGCGTTTAAATTATTACGATCAATATAATGCATGTACGAACTTAAACATTATATAAATTATTTAATACAATACATATATTTTTTCATTAATAGAAATAGTTATATAATTAAAATTTCATATTTAGACTTAATTTAATTAAGTGAAATCTTTTAACATTTCTTTTTCGATCAGTAAGTACCCTCTTATTAAATCACATTGAGTATGACACTGTAACAGGTCTACCAAGGAAACTACGGGAAATTATTTTATAATTACATTTATTAAATTATTAAACTCATTCCGTCAAATTCGTGTAGTATATTCGAGCCGACGTTGTTATGCGCCAGTTCTATTGATATGCAAGTGAAAACGGTCATGCAGTCAGTCTATTATTAATTTGCTAGGTACTGCAACTGTTGAACACATATGATCCACATTAACCAGAGTCCCACTGAGATTGTTACTGTTGTTGAGGATCGAGAACCATTGATCTCGAATCATTGCAGTAAAGAGCTATCAGGATTACTTTATTATTGATTCTTAATTTATGTCTAATTTATTTGCGTTATTATGGTGCTGAGTTCTTGATTTGTGTTATTTGATAACTAAGAACGGAGATTTTAGTTCCTCAAAGACCCTTCTTGTTGACGCTACACTGAATGGTCACAGATCAATTACTAGGGATCAATCTATATAGTGTGTTTATGTTGTAGAGATCAGTGGATATTATTTATTGCACGACTGGGATCGCAGTATTCATTTTAAAACATTATGTACTAAAAGAAGATGGCTTTTTTGTTTTTTTTTTTTTTTATATTTGACTACCAACTTTTATTCTTCTGATTATTGTTACGTATTACCTATTTTAATATAAATGTCATAAGAAAAAATTACACACCACATGTTGGTGTTCTTGTAAAAATACTGAATATTTTGATGCTCATTTTGATGTTCAGCTAAACAGTAGTATAATAGAGATAACACTTATCTACTTTAGTTTTACAGAGTAGCTATACTATTGCTGCTCGGTGTTGTCGTAGGGAAAAATTACGCAATAAATTAGAAAACTTTATCTATTAATTCCTATGATTTTTATCTAATAATTTTTATGAGGTATCATGCACTAGAATTTTATAATTATCTGATCTAACCGCCTAGAAACATGAAATTTTGAATTACGAAACTCCTAAGTTTAAGTAACCTAATCACTTACGGACTAGGATATTTTATAAATCGATTTCATATATTTTGGCAGTTGCGTAACTGCTCGCGATTCTGCGAGTGTGTCAGAATGATGTCATGTGAGATACATTTACAGTTACTGTATGTACCTGACGTACATATAGGAACATTTACAATTAAAAGGAGACGGTTCAAAATTGAATCACGCTGTCATCGTCGCTTTACTCGTACTTGTGTGAAAACGTATTACATTTTTCCTTCTTTTTCGTTTTAATGTATCACTGTAACACGAAAATGGACCGTCTCCGTAAGTGTCTTAAGTTTTAAATTTTATTAATTGAAGAACCGCGCGCACCCTTTTTAGAATTTGAATTACTTAAAGAACAATCACTTATTTAGAAATCGATCTACTAATAAGGTATTCCAGAGACCATTATTATTAATATAGAATAAGTAAAATTATTAGAATATTATTAGACTTAACTATCGGTCAAAATTGATTTTTTAAAATGTTTATATTAGATAAATTCTAATCTTACCTGGAGTCCATATCTGGGAAATCGTTAAAATTATGTTTTATTGTTTAATTTGTCACGCACCAATTCTGTGATTGATTTAGAAGTGTCGTGGACACATAATAGCTGAATGATTTCCGTCATAATGCTCTTTCAATATTTTGACAAATTGTCGTGCTCATTCCTATATGTAACTATGGTTTTACAATACCGTAGACGTACGGATGACAATAATGTTATATAAATGATCACAGTAAGAAATCATCTATCTACGCAAATGTGCGCAATAAGTTTATTAGTTTAGACACTAATGGTATTTATTTACCTAGGAGAATACTTATACACCGTACGCGGCGTGTTCTATGATCGTTTTCACCGCCTTTTTGTGTAACCACGTTGTTACTAAATGGTTTGCACATTTTTACTTTCGTACTTTAATATCATTTTGAAACTCACCATACACTTCTGAAAGAGAATTTTTACTTATTCAGTAGATAATTTCGTCGTATCTACAATAAGGGGAAATGAAAATAGAAGATTCCAGTGGGCCACATACTTTAGATAGCTATCTAATGTCAGTGTGACTAGAGTTGAATAATTTAGAACCTCCTCTACCATATATCGGTTATCATGAATATAATAGACAATATCTTCGTATTCAGTCCCACGGTCAATTTTATATTGAGCAGATGTAAAATCTTAGAACGGAATATTTATTTATAAAATACATTTCATATAGATAAAATTTTACGGTTTGTATACGCTTATAAAGTGACTACGACTTTTAACATCGATAGAAAAAAGTGAACGGTAAATATAACAACAGTAAAATTAAAGGAAACGGCGCATCGGTAATAAATAGACAATTATCAGCTACTCGTAGTAAGTTAACAATTGAAGAACGAAACCAACTTATAATTAAATACCTATATCAAGTCATATAGTAATATCCATACATAAATACATTGTATTCGTACATAAATCTATACAACACTGAAAAATTCCAAATATCATCTCTAAGCGTCAAATTTAACAAAATTTAAATCTAATCTAACATTTACAAGTCAAACGAACTTATATATTTCCAATAATCGTAAGAAAATACATTTCGTGAACGAACTATAGAACGTAAATATTCATCTCGGCAGTCTTTCGAGAGCGATTTGCGATGACGACTTTAGGGAACTATTAGAGACGTAAACAAGACAGGCTCGAGTGAACTCAGAACAGAGCACTGATTGTACAAGATAATCACAAACATTTACCATAAGGGTGCAAAGGTGCTCACTCGTTCGCACTAGTAGTTCGAAAGAGACGCTTTTAGTAAGATAAGTATTGCCATGGAGACCGGGCAGTGGGTGAGGAGTTCACGAGTAAATGGTTATGACCTCGCGTCCACCGCCGCGCACCATCAGCACCTTCTCCAGCCCCTCTGTCAGCACTTCCAAAAACTCCATATCTGTAATACAAAACCAAGTTTATGTCGTTGTAAGCATAAAAGCAATAAAAAAGGACTCTTATTAACTACCCCATTCATAAAACTTGTGCCTATTTTAACTCCTTCACTGTGCAGGCAGTCAGACTCTGGAAGTCACTGCCACCAAACATATGTGCACTTAAATCTCTCTTTACTTTCAAATAACACTATTTATCCTTGTGTATAATATTTACAGAATTTTATTTATTTTTTTGTCCTAATTGTGTAGATATTACTTATGTGTACGCACGTAAAAAAATTGGTTGTTTGTCCGAAAGTTTCATTCTGTAGGGCTAACGGAAGAAATTTCTAAATTAAATAAGTAGTACCCTTACTTACTAGTAATTGTTACTGTTACGTTTCTGCGTGTGCATTAATAGTTAAATAAATAAAAAAAGCTTTGTTTTGTAGTTCACGGATCACAAAGTTGTTTACATATCGTAGTCCATCAATGTATAACAGAACTAAAATTTTAAGTAGCAAATCTCTGTAATTTATCCTTAATTATTTCCACAAAATAACCTGTATTTTTATAATATACGTATACACAGAGTAGCAATATACGAGTATATCATGTACAATGATGTACAATGAGTAAATAAAAAAAAAAAACAGTTTTGTTGGGAAAAATCGTGGTGTGAAAATATTTTGTCTATTTTCTAATATTGGGACGGCGAAACATCTACTATATTGTAACAGGACTAAAGGCCTCTTGAGCTTGTTTTGGTAACTAATTTCATGCCTGAGATCAAAGCTTTTCCGCCTGTATCTACCTGTATCTATCTGTTGCGTTGTTAGTTAGCTAGAACTGGGGTGCAATAGCACTTGAATTAGCTGACGCGTAGTCCCAATGATCTTACGTTGTTATGTTGCCTCAGAGTCTCTTTCGTAGTTATAGGATTCACCCAACTCGGTGGAGTGTTACGTGGCCAGCGATAAAATTGTCTTTTTAAAAACATTTATTTTACACGATGAAATAGAAATTATAAACAAAGAAATAGAAATTATAACTAAACATTCAGAGAGATGTTATTAGAATTAGGATTGGAGATCGAATGTGTCGGGTTTAAGGATATAAGGGTATTTAAATGGTTTAGGAAAGTGGGGATAATTACTTGAGCGGCAGGAAAAGGGTGAAGAGGGGTGTTAGCCTAATTAACAATGGTACCTAATTATATTTTATTTACTTATGATTAACAATGATTTACATACTTATTTACTAGACTTATGGTTCTAACGGTTAGTAGATAGTAAAGTAAATAGAGTGGTTAGTAACTTTGCCTAATAATAATATGAAGGGGTCTGAAGGGGTATGTAACAGGAGCACTTACGATACTTACGAATATCCTACTAAGATTTATAAGCTTACCCAAAAGTTTCACTGACGTCATCAATGCTTGGTTAGGATTGGTCTCTTGAAATGTGCGAGGGTACTATAATTAATACTTACAGTTTGACTCCCTCTCGAGTTTGGTGTCACGTGGTGGGCCAGGTAGGTTGAGGATGACTAATTGCGAGTCGTGGGAGCGCGACACGATCACTTCGTTGAGTTTTACCGCCGTGTGCATGCGCCGCACGGTGGCCTCGTCACTTTGCAACAAGATAACATCGTGTCGTCACCGGTCACAGTATCGTTATCGTAGCATCGTTATTTGTAAACAAAACTTCCATTAAAGTCAAATCTTTTGTTTGTTTGAATAACCGACAAACGACTAGACTAGCTCGCTAATGCTAAGTGGTCACCGTCGCCAGTCGAGAAAAAAGAAGAAAGTACTGGCTGAAGAAAGCGAAGTCCCCAGTCGGATAATGATGAGTCAGAGACGAAGGGTGGTAGCTAGTCAGGCAGGCTTCACACTTAAACACTACAACCAAGCAGGCCGACTTCTGTCGCCTCTTACGACACCCTGTTCTGCCAGCGTGGGATTGGGGATAGTATGCTAGGCGGCCCCAATACCGTAGAAACATTTATTTTAGTATTAGGTTTAAAGATGGTAATCCAATGATCGTCATGTATATATAAAGAGTAGATGATTAACGAGGCAAGATAACTTATTAAGGAGATATCTACGAAAAATATGTTTAATTAAAATTAGTGATGTGGTACATTGAAATAGAAATTTAATGGGATTTTGTTATTTCTAGTATTCAGATGCTTTGTTTTGTGGAAACGGTGGGATAAACTGAACCAGACTATCCACTCGTAACGTATGGTTAAAAAGCGGAGCAGAGCTTTTAATTAATTTAACACAATACAGAATTAATCATTACAAATTAACAAAATAATGTGATAAACATTCCTCACGTATGTGTACACTTCTTGATCAAGAAATTTTAAAAGCTACAGCAGAAATATAATCTCAGTATTCAATTTATTATCGTCAATCATGGCAAATGGCGGCCCGCGGGAGTATTTTGTCTGGCCCCTGATATATATATTATTATTAAAAACACAAATATTAGTTCAGCATACATATTTTATTGAGTTACCTTTTTCTTCATAAAACATAACTTATTTTTCTTTCATATTACTTGTTTGATGTTTAATGAAGTGAAATATTTGATCTAAGAAATTGACAATTTAAGAAGACGTTCTGTCAAATTAATAGTTTATGTAAATCACCACAGTGTTGCCAGCATTTGTTTTTCATGTTTTTTGTAACTCAATCTATTAAGCATAAATGATAGTGGCAATACTTTTAATAACACCTTTGTATGATAATTTTACAGTTTGATAATTTTCTGGTATTAATTATTATTCTATGATGCTTAAAATTTTTCTTTTCAATTTTTTTATTCAAATGACTTGATAAATAAATATTTTGATTCAAAAATGTTGGTTTTAAAATTCATTAATTGACATCCTTAGCAAAAATTATACTTAAAATTAGAAAAATAAAACTGTTTGGCCCGGGGTCAAATTTTTATCTGCAATGTTGCCCGACTATCAAAATATTTGCCGACCCCTGGTCTATATCATGTTATTATTTACATATTTGCTTTGTATTTTCAGAACTTGAAAGGCAAATAATATAGGAACCAAATGGAAAGCTGCGGCGCGGTATATCAGCAACCTAACAGCATTGTCATAGTTACGCCTGAAGAGCCTCTTCGTACGCATCTGTTTATAAATCCTATATATTAAGTTACGTATCAGGATGCACGAATTCGTCGAAATGCCAAAATAGTTCCACAAAAACTTTGTTACGCTGTTAACTACCCACTCCAACACTTATAGACAGTGGCAGGCGCTCTCGTTGATCGTAGTTATTACGCTTCATAGGAAGATTTCTTCGCGTTAGTATCCGAATTAAGATTTAAGATGCACAGGATGCTTCTAGGCACAAAATTTTGTAAAATGTAAAGCTTCATTAAATATAAAAGTTAAATGCAACTTACGGTGTAATGTTGGGCACGTTCGGCTTGGCATTGATTGCATCCCCGTTGGCACCATCTTTCTTGTCCTGCTTCTCCGGGTCGAGCGGTGGCGAGGGCGCAGCCTCACACTGCGAGGTTTCAGGCGAGTCCCACATTGAATCGATTATGTGCAACAAGCTACTCCGAAACTCGTCCTACGATCCCAATTCGTCGTTTCGTTTCAAATTTAAATTTCGATCGCGAACCGAACGTTGCACATGACGGATTCAAGGCGAATGAAACACGGGATGTCATATATCACTTCAAACTGTAACAGCGGCTGACTACGGACACTCAAACATCCAATCTCTTAACTAATGTGAAATGAAATAAATAAAGTGAATAACTAACTAACTCAACGTGAAAAACTCATTGCCAAACATATGACCACCGTGTGTAAATTCGCTAGGACTCATTACGGTTACTTAAAACGATGGATAAATTAAATTTTACATATAAAACTAAAATGAAATGTCTATGTTTGTGCAGATATTAAGCGTTACATTTAAATCGACCGTGTCCAAAATGTAGGACGAAAACACAATAAAATAGGTTTACGACGATAGGTAACTAAATGTGTACTTAACGAAATAACAACAGTAATGTCTGATTCAATTTAATAACAAACATGTTTACAAAGTGTATATATATATATATATATATTTTCATATTTTGTATATAATTTTGTATATGTGATCGATTAAGGATATTTCCACTGATCTCTGTTATATAAGAGATAAGTGGATATTCCAATGCAAAGCTTTTACGTTTCCATAAATATCATACTTATTACACAAGCGATATATTTTCAACGATATTGAGGTTTCTTGGAATTATAATATTAAATATTCTTATATTTAAACATCATCGTGGTATTATTGTCAGTCGGTTTTCTGGAATCTACTTCATGTATGAATTTATGGAAAAAGTAAAAAATAAACACCTGAAAAGAAACTTTATAACTGTTATAAAAATATGCACTTAACATAAAAATGGAAAATATGCTTTCTCATGATATAGACACTCTTATCATACTTATATAATAAATTTCATATATAACTCTAAAAACTAAGAAATGTGTAGAAAACGTTTCTATACACTAAGCTTTAACGTATTATGTATTAAATTTTAACTCATTACTTTTCTATTTTTTCTTTCCACACATATTTAACGTCACACCAGATTTGAAAGTAAATAAATAAAGTACTTTTTTTTAATTCAACAAAATCATATGTATTTAAAGCTTTTTTAATATGTTTTAATAAATTATAATTTAATTTTGTCACCTTTTGTGGCATGAAGTTAAAGTAGATGCGAGTTTTAAAATTATTGTTATCAATTCTTACAAGCACTTTAATTAAATCAAGGCCAATAGTCACCTTGTCATCTTTTTCTTTATCCTCGCTGTCAGTAAGTGGAGGTGAGGGCGCGTCATCGGGGACTGGTTCACCGCCGGGTTCTGCGAAGCGAACCTTGCTGGCTGTCTTCACATCTGCATGGTGGTGGTCCACTATTGCTTGCACCTGCGTATAATGCATTTTGTTGATGTGTTAAAACATATTAAAACGATGAGAAATGTGAAATTCGACCTTGATTCACTTTTTTTTTATTAGATCTCAAAAATTTAGGGGTATCGCTTAGACAAAAGCAAAAAAGAGCAGGACAGTAAATGTTCTTAAAAGCTTTTTGTAAATTACAAATATGTGTATATATTTTTTATAAAGTGAGTAAATAAAAAGTTAACATTTTCAATGAAAGGGGTGGTGCAGGATGTGGTTATATTCAAAGATAATGACAAATTTCGCTTTCAAGAGTGTTCGTAATGCTTGTAAGCTGATCTGATGGTTAATTTATGTAAACATTTATTTCATAATTTTAAAAAAAAAACATTAAGTGCCCTTACATTTACTTTAAAATATTTTATTGTAGGAAATATAAAATACCTCGGTTTTACAGTCAGATAACATTGAACACATAAACACATCTAAAACATCAAATTTCTAAGGACAAGAACAGAGTGCACTTTGAAAAGAGAATAAGAGCGATCTTTTGATATAACAGCAAAGTTACAAAATACCAGGACTTCTCCAAACATCAAAAGCCAACCGTGTTTTGGAATACCAGCTATTCACGAACTAGAAATATTTTTGTGGTAGAATGAATGATGATGAAGGGTTCAGTGCCGAGTTTGAAACTTACATAGAGAATAAAGAAGACGATTAAATGATCTATGAGTATCTGAGAAAAGCATTGCAAAAAAGAAATTTACTGATTTAGTTAGTAAGTATAGAGTGCTTATGATTTCAAAATGCAAAAACTAATAAAAATTAAACAAGAAAAAATTTCAGCTAAAATGCGTATACAAATTGGATTTTATCGAGGGTTAATGTATCCATTTTACCAAAGGCAATTTCTCCTCTGCGTTTTGTTCACGATAATCCACCAAATTTTGCATCTGTGTTGGCAGCGACAGACAAATGGTACATTAGTAGTTCAAATTAATAAGGATAAAGATTCAGACGATAACACACGTTTATTTTGTACAAAATACAAATGCGGTAGCAAAATACAATTGCAATAGCAAATACAAATGTGACGTTCAAGTGATTGTTTTACTATGACATCACATTTTTTGCAGTGCCTATTTTTCGTTAGCTACATATTTTGTACGTACCATTCCTAGAGTTTCCTTCTTATTAAGCCTAAGTTCTCGAAGCATTTGGTTGCGTTGCTCCATCATTAAGGTCCTTTCGTAGGTATAGGCAGATATATCGCTATCAGTCTGAAAAATAATGTGGGAATATCAACCGTATATATTATATTAATACTAGGCAATCATAAATTTCACTGATATTTGTTAAACATACCATTTCAACAACTTCAACTTCTGCTTCAAGACGCAACTGGTACAGAAACATCTTGAGGTCCTTTTTCATTTGAATAGAGTTGTCTTCCATCTGCGCAACGGTGAAAATACGCATCTTGCAGTTCTTCCAAGTGCGGTGTTGCTTTAGAAGGAAAGGTAGGAGCATCAGCATACCTCCATCATGAACGATCCACCAAACATCTATGTTACCAGAGACCTAGAAGATTTATAAACGTTTAATATACATATGTTTTCTTCTTTTCTGAAATTTCTCTTGTATTTAAAGTTTTCTTACTTTTTCTGTAGAATCAGGGAAGAAGTTTATGCCCTTGGGAACGAGCATAGCCATCTTTGCCGCAGTCACAGCACGCACGGTATGCAAAAAGACGTGCCAAGTTCGATCCTCCTCCGACTGACGCCATCCATAAGGCCATCCAACGATTACGGTATTAGGTTTTAGCCCACCGAGCCCTGTTGTTTGAACACTGAAAAAAAATTGATATTTGAAACATTCATTAGGCATCTAACGAAGCAGTAGGTACTAATTGATAAATAGTTATAAAGCATTGGTAGAAATTGCCAAATTTATTTTACTTATTTTAGGTACTTACAAATGACTCAATCCATCGGCAATACTGTGTGATACAAGAACATCCACAAATCCCTTGACTTTTTCTTCATCCATACATTTCCTTAGAACTTGTCTGGCCGTTGTTGCTTCCGAAGCGCGTTTGGTAAAGTCTCCACCGAGAACTGATACACAAACAGTTAACCCTTTTCCTGGAATGGAAATTATTCGTTTATGTTTATACTTTATAAATTTTCAGCAAACAAGGCTAGCATTTTCATATTTTACACATCCTATAAATTCCCAACATTTTATTACTGGTATAAAACATACAAACGCAACCGATGTGAAGGCGAAAGATATAATAGAGACATC
>DWPT01002266.1:0-16525 GCA_018251895.1 Agathymus mariae mariae | reverse complement strand
AATCCAAAATAATTCATTGCATCAATTTTAATATAAATCATGTCAAAACAACATATCTTAATAAAACTTGAATCATTCAATATATCAAATTATAGATGTAATAATATAAATATGAAATTAATAAATTAAACTTGTCGAAGCTCTATTTAAACCACGATTTCAATATTTCGATATATATTCTCACGAACCTAATCCCTGAAGATATACTACCCTTATGAGTATGAAAAATGAGTCGTATGAATCGGGACAATATAAGAAATTATATTTTATAAATTTAAAAATTATTTAGGTTCAAGACTATCACAAAACTTTCAATTTTACATTACCTTTCAACATCTTAGGCTGGTATTTCATATGACATTTTATAGCTACATGTGGACTTAACCTAATCTTTCTACCTTTCATATTTCTAAAACCATGTTGAATTTGGGAGTGTATGCTTCAATCAGTCCGTATGTAAAAGTATATAGTGTTTTCATTGTAATTAATATTTTTGTATTTACTTAGCTGATTATATAATAAGCATTTTAGATGGAAAATATACATATTTTACTATGTCAACGAGTAGGGTATATGCACATTATATTGGTCCATCAGGGACATTTTAATAGAACGGTAGTTTTTTAAAACACTTAACGGGTGCGTCGGTCCAAGGTCAACCACCGTAACTTACAAATCAGGCAACGCAAGTAAACTTTGTTTGTCGCATGTTCAATTATATGTAAACATTGAGAGGCTACTCAAGATGCCGACTGCGTTGCGACCGAGTTGGTTACCAATTTGAAGTATGACGAAAAATATATATATCGTGCGTCCACGTTCATGTTGTTAAATGTGTAAATGTGTACATTACACGATACGGTGAAGTTTATAATCATACGCGCATAATTCATGTAATATTTTCCATAAAATTCTATTATTTTTCACATTGAAACAATCCTATCTATATCCAATTACCATTCAACTTTATTAAAATAGACTGTTATAGAACAGGCCTATTTGACGACATTTACAGACGCGTTGCTACCCTTGAGTACTGAGATGGAATCTATGTAATGATTTGCCAGTAATAACTTTAAATACGAGTTCCTAGTATTAAATACCTTTTATTTAAGCATATTTATATTTAATATTGAAAGTCTAAATGTTAACATTATAAATATTATGTTCTCTATAATTGTTGTATCTCAGAGCATTTTCATATAATAACCGCTATGGAAATACCAAACCGCAATTGAGCAGCGTGGTATTCTACCACATTTCAGTTACAGTGCGATACAGGTACCCAAAGGTCATTTATATTTTTAAAAAGAAATTGAAAATCAGCCGACTGAGTGCCCATACAACATTCAATTATAAACTGCTACAATGAAATACAATAGTTTTAGTGAATATATTGCAAATATAGATTATACAGATAGAGAGACTAACAAGTCACAGGCTTCGATTAAAATCTTGTTTTTGCAAAAAATCAAAAGTTTGAAATACACTCAAATAATAATATTTAACACAAATGCATCAATGATAAATGTGAAATAACACTTGTATGTCTGTTGATCTATAAATCGATTTTGGCATTGTATTTAACATGCTTAACAAAATATCCTCCGAAAAAATGATATGTATTAAAATGTAGTATTAATTAAATTATAGTAGAGAAATCTCCCATCAACCTTTTATTAGAACTAGGCGGGAAATTGTATAAATTGCGGCCATTTTATTTGTTACAACAATAGATTTATATCCAAGGACGTATGTATAAAATACGCGCATCATTTTAAAAAGTACCCTCCAAACAATGAGTTAATTAAAAAATTCCGACCGCGATTCCCAGAACAAACTTGAAATGTTTATCTGTCTGTATAATCTGCGTACGCCACGTCCATACTTTTCTTCGACAGAGTAAAATATTATATTAGATATTATTCTTGGTGTTAAATCAGCTCTGTTCTACGTTGATGTCACGGTCGGCGCTTGTGCAGTCGCCTTTAGGTGCGTCCTTGACTGGTTTCGCGCATTTGCCCACGAAGATTTCCACTTCCTAGAAACGAACGAAGAATCATATAAATAAATACCCCCAATAACAATACCCAAGTGCGTTATTATGTTTTGGGGTGTCGCGATCTTCACCCAGTCTCGAGCCCGCATCAATCTCATCTCTGCTCGAGGTAAGTGTCACTGACCAAGGGGCAGGGGCAATGATACCACGTCTCCGTCATTTCCGACAGGATCTATTTGGTGAGCATGATGCCGTTGAAGTTGAACGAAGCATTTTTTCCGAATAAAAATATGATCTTGTTGACTCACCTGGCCAATAACTACTACCCATTATCCATGTAATAAGATAAATGCGTTTTCATATTTTATTGTAATGTTGGCGATTAACTCGCGATCTTACCGCTGCCTCTCCCACCGCCCCCACCATCGCATGGCTCGTTCCGAAAATAGATACGTATTAAAAAATCATAGTACACTTTTATAGCAAAATATGAAGTGAAAAAAATAATTAGCTCTTGCATTGTCATGAGCTCGTCATGTGAACAAAATGACAAACGGTGCTTCTGTATGTTCATAGTAATTAAATTAAGAGGCTAAAATATTTATACATACAGGTCAGACCGACATGAAGCGATGGTAAAATTATATATCTAAATATCGATATGCCTACCTGGCTGCCTTCAATTCCCATTTCGTTGTCGTTCTCCCGGCTGGTGGTGGGCAGGGACGCTCGGGCCGCCAGCTGTCGTTCTCGCGCTACCCTCCTGGAACACAAATTCAAATGAATTGTTGATCAAACTATCTCAAGAGAAAACACATATGCATTATACACACACACACACACGCGCGCGTGCACGCACGCACGTTCGCACATTCTCCTTCAACTCTAGTGTATGCATCATTTTTCCAATCTACCCATCAACTTTCCTCCCCTTTTACATCCTCGTCTGCATGTCTTGACATTTGCTCCCGTATGCTTCTCATATCTCTTTACTTCAGCCTTTCATCGAACATTCCTCTGTCTGTCTGTCTCTTCCTCCCTGCTACACAACTCACCTACGGTGCTCCAACATGGCCTTTCTGTCGGCCTCGCGCTTCTCGGCCGCGAGCCTCGCCTTCTCATTCTTCACCAGCGGCGTGGCGCGCGCGCGCCCCCTGGCGGGCGACGTGGTCAGCGTCGGCTTCGACACCGGGGACGCTATCTAGAATACAACATTGAAATAGTTTATTCATGTAACTTGTCTTACACACAAACATCACACACACATGAACACCGTGGTCAATATGCCCACCACACTGACCCATAGTAGTCCTATATATCCATTAACAAGTTCAATTAATACCTAAGCTCATTAATCTGCGGTGACCGCTACACCCATTTTCTGCCAGCAGTTCTTCTAGAACGTCGCGATGGGGCAGAAATGCATATTCATGTTGAGTAGGAATTTGACAATTTGTGCCCCGCACATATCTTGATACGTCTCATTAATATCACCAGCATGGCCCATAGTGGCCCATTGCTGGCCAGTGGTTCTTCTCGAGAGAGAGAGAAGAGATGGACAATCCATCTCACTGAAGTCCCACCCACAGATGTCCAACCATCCCATTATTATTCAAAATTATTTAATAATTTAGGTATTCTATAAATACACTTATGCACGCCACTTTTTGCTTCTACTACCGTTTCGAAAAGGTGCGTTAACATTGAGGAGAAGAAACGACGAACGAAACTCTTCAGCGCATCTTTTAAAACAACACATGGCAATTACAAAGTTTAAACCTGCGTGGATCTGATTTATTCACTGTTATTTCCAGACGTCCTTGTTATAATATATTCATCTATGCAATAATATCTTTTACCTACAAGTAGTGCGTTAACGCGTGGCTTATCTTTTACATCCAACAACATGGCCCAGTAACCCACCTCCTGCCAGCTGTTCTCCTTAAGTCTCGCGATGTGGTGGAATAGCGCGTCCACGTTGCGCACCTGCAGACAGACCATGTCCCAGAAGCCGCACAGATCTTGGACAGTCGTCGGGAACGGCTCGTCGGGTTGCGAGTTTATGTTGTTGTAGCAGAGACCTGGAAACGTACAACGAGGCATACATGAGGGATAGTATATTACAGGGATAGTATATTAAGTCCAGTACTTACTTTAATGAACCTTCAATTGAAATAGCTTTGCGAGTCTCTTATGAAGAAGCGGAGTTTATAACTCTAAACTCCAGCGCGGTTTTATACAGTGTATAGGAAGTGCATGAGTTGTATGAAGACCTTTCTTGAACCGTACACCATAATTGTTTAAACACTTTTGGTACGCACCTTCAAACTGCTGCATCTTCTGTGTCGCCAGGAGGCGTGCTTTCCCTGACGCGGACCTCAGTAAGCCCAATACCTCCTCACTGATGTTCTCCTCATTCTGAAATGTAACCGATGAATAATAACAGACAAACACACACACATATGATATGATCATCAAGCGGAAAACCTGCACAAGAAAAATCCTTGCAAGATGAGGATTTATAAATACCTTCAGTATGTATCGGTAAAAGGAGAGAAACTATAGCTACTACAAAACACTTTCATGCGTCAAGAGGCTTTGGAGGCATGGTGTCAAACACCTCCAGATTGTAAATCTTTCAAGAAACCAATATTGGGAATATCACTATATTTCTTCATTAAGGTAGTCCGACTGCATCACAAGTTTCTAAGGAGACTTCCCACAACTTACATAATTATTTATTGTATAATTATATGAATCATAACCAAGAAAATAAACGAACCGCTTATTCTAGATGTTACTTTGCCATTATAGCTTATGATGATATGTTCTATCATGCTAAGGACACAAATTAAAACTATTTTATCTTGAATTGTCAATCAAAGAGACATCCTCAAATAGTTTGACTTTTGAGAAATACAATTAATTGCTAGAAAATTATTAAATAATTTTCATATAAGTTTTTATGTTCTTTGATGTAGAAAATATAGACTTACAAAACCAATTAAAGGCAAAGGTTTTAACATCGGATTTGTGTTCTTAATTTTCAGTATATCCTTTGTACTCAGTTAGAAGATTGAAGGTCAACGACATTTTTATTATAAATTTAGTTAGATAAATGATGTTACAATAAAATAATACTTGCTAATAGATTAGATATTTAACATGGTTTTCTACAGAATAGGAAACTCATAAATTGTTAATTTGTAGTGCAAAAGAATTGTTTCATATATGCTAATGAAATAACATTAGATTCCTGAATCATTCACACAAGAAGATATAGACTCACTTGTAAAATTTCCAATTCCTTTTCAGCACTGACAGCAAGCGCGATCAAACGTTCAGTCTCCTTCTTCTCTAAATCAAGGAAGTAATGAGCATCCTTGACCACCTCCCCATTAGTTTTGCCATTCACACTGTTCACTTCCTTAACCACATTGTCAGAATCATTCAAATTTATCACAGTTACACAATTTGTCACAACATCACTAGTTTTGTCACACACAACTATCTCCTCTGTATCAGTCTTGACTTGCTTTGGAATGTCTTGCTCCTGTGTCTGAGGTGACAGGTCCGATTTGAAACTCTTCTTCGGTGATAAAATTGGCAGCTGCGCACGGAACTCCGGCCGCAAATGCCTGAGGACAGGCAGAACAGTGGTGTCAACATCAGTTGGACTAGACAACAAGTTTTCGGTGTCGACGCTGTCGTTAGATTTCCTCGGGGATACCAGCCTGTCACTTGGATAATTCAAAGACTTTTCAGTCAAAACTTTTAAATCGTCGTCTTCGCTCTGACTTTTCAGTTTATGTCGCTTTTGATTGAAGAAGCCTTGCGCCAGCGCACCAGGGCCGTATAATCTCTCCACACGCTGCTGGATGAAACTCTTCATGGGGCTAGTCAACTTCTCACCATTTTCTTTTGTGATTTCGACTCTCTTAGACACGCAGTTAGATGAAATTGTATATGACTCGGAGCTGAATCTTGCTTCTTTTCCATTAGTGGTAACAGTCTGTCTGAAATTTGTTTCAGAATAGCTCGATTTGAAAATCTCCTTGGCGTTGTCAACCTCGTCCTTCTGATGGAGCATGGATGTGGCGAAGTTCTTGCTCTCGTTGGATATGTACGGACGACTGGCGGTCGTCATGCTTGGGCCGAGAAAATCGTTTTTCAGCTGCTTATTTTCCGCAGCCATGTAGGCATGCAAGGGCGAAGCTAGGTAGGGGTCAGTGTGCGCCTTGGTAGGCGCTTTATGTGTCAAATCGGTGCGAGTATCATGAGGGCCGAAGGTAGGGACCAACAGCTTGTTCGCACTGACCGGAACGGGCACAAGTAACGAGCTATTTTCACTGCGGTATTGGTAGTTGTGTGTGATAGGCCTTATCGGGGACGCTTCACGGCTCTTGTTAATGTCTTGCCGAAGTTTAGAATCGTATGTGGTGAGGTTCGTGTAGCCGTTAACTGAACAAGCGAGATTTAGGTAGCTCGGTTTCTTTTGAGGTAGGTCGTCCCTCTTTTTATGATGTGAACGAGATCTATGACTGGCAGTATCTATATATATCTTGGGGGGCGGTTTGAGTAGGTTGTCAGATTTTCTGGGCGTCGGTGTTTGGTCATCGGGTGTTCTGCTCGGCGTTAGTGCCGGCGTGTGCTGAGCTAGGTAGTTCGGCTGGAGATTGGAGGCGGCTCGCTCCTGGATGCGGGATGTGAAGTCTCGTATCCGACTAGTTGTGGATGACGGTGTCAGGAGATTCAAACTGCCGGAAGTGGTATCTGGAAATTAAGAGTAATTTCGAATCAGCCGATGATTCATGAGTGAAAAATTACGCTTTGACTGTGCTTGGATATGCATGCATTGCATACTATAGATGGCATAAGAGACGCTGAAAGACGACGTTTGAAACTAACGTTTCAAAATGTTAACTTGATGTTATTAATGATATCTCGTGGTTACAATGAATTTTTAATGTTGAATTACTTAAGTTTGAGACCAAGAAATTTAATCTACAAATCAAATATAAAAAACTCAATAATACATATAATAATCAAAAGACTTACAAGAGAATATTATAAAATAATCACACATATTTGTCTAACACATATATTACAATGGTTTGGCGTGTGTAAAAATCTTCAATATCGTTACGAAATAATGAATTAATTTAATATCAAAGATTAAGCGTTACTTATCTATTTTCGTTTGTTATCAAGGCCTGACAGATTGATTAATCAACATTTTTACATGCTTTACATAAGGCTAACCAACACTCATGTGTGAAATTAATCTAGTCTTTTTATTTGTAACAATTACTTTTCAAATTCAAATATTTTTAACATGCCGCATATGTAGCGCTCGATAAAAATATAATTTCATTGTAATGTCTTGTTGTCACTAAATATTATATATCAGGTCAATAATTTGGCTCTTCCTGTTGGAGGACGCAGGACTCCGTACCACCCAATTTAATTCAGACGGTACTTGCATGGTAGTTAGGGTATTTTCGGAGTGCAGGTTACAACGCGGGTCACCCGCTTTGGTTACTGAAATGTACGGGTGACGGTGACCACTTACAGACAGGTAGCTAGCTCGTCTGCGCGTTTGTCGATTAGTTACATAACACAAAATAACACCCAAGTGGTTTTAGTCGTCACGTAAAAGATATATAAGGCTTTTAAAACTTTTGCGTGATTTTGTAATCGTCTATCTGGTCATAAGATATTTTAGAACGTGTCGATATTTAACCGAAAATAAAACTTAAATGATGTCGACAAACATCTATGTTTGGAATCTTGGCATTTAACAATCACACCCATAAATTATTTAATGGCTGTGCTAAAATTATCGCAGAAAAAAAAACTAAATTTCTCATCCACTTGCGACGTGAAACACACTCGTGTCTAGGCGACCTTACTTATACATTTAATACGACTCACAGGTTATGAATTTAGCACAGAATATGACATTTAAGTCTGATCCTATAACATAATTTTAAACGAGTCCAATAAACACTCGGCTCCGGTATTTGCATGTAAATAAAATAAATTAACATATCGCCGCTTACTAGCCTCCATTGTTCCAATTGGCACACATTCAACATAATAAATACCGTTTAATTATTCATTATAACACGCACGCATTTAATTCATTGTTGAATTGGAAGTGTACACATCATCGCAGAGTGTACACTTTACGTAAATAATGAGATACTACGTACAGGTGTGTTTTATGGCATCCAAAGGAATATTTTTCGGATATATATTATCAAGAAGTATGTTGGTAGCATTATCAATAAATAGTGCAAACGGTTAATTGAAGAAATTTAGAATATTGGACAAAGGTTCTATACAAGGTTTAAAGGATCTTGTACTTTTAAAGGTGTTAAATGAAATGTCCACAAGAAATAATTTGCAAATGTCTGATAGTCATCAATAAACAGAATAAAAACAATTAATCATAAATCATATGCTACCAACTGCATCATGTTATTATTATTAATTTTTTCAATATTTGAAAAGTAATTACCCAGTCCAGCCATAAATAACATTAAAACAAATTGAGCAGCTAACATTTTTAACAGATTAAAAAAACAACATCACACATGTTGAGATTACCACTCACTCAACATGACATACAATTACGGACAATTGTAACATCTGGTATGAAATAGCAGTGCTTATTAACGATAGTTGAGATGGACATCTTGATTTAACAGGCTTATAATGTCTTGAACATGCTTTTATTACTTTTGAAACAAATAAGTTTGAATTGAATTATTAATAACAATGTTAGTACTTGCATTATAGTAATGCCAACATAGGGATGTTATGAAGATCCATAACTGTAACCAAAATTATTGGATATCTGAAATAAAAATATATCCGTAACTGTAATAGAATCCAATAAAAAAAGTTTCGAATTATTCAGGATAGGGGCAGAGTCAAAATTAATCATGTTATGAGAGGTTTTCAATGTGTGAGTCGATACACTTGATGGATTACTTTCATCTTTAGACATTTTTATTAATTGATTTGTAAGGTTTTTATTCTATGATTATAACACCAAATGAGGAATTAATTCTTAGGAGGAAAGACAAACTACCTTAATAATATATTTTTACAAGTCCTAAATCATCTAATATCTGTAACCAAAATTAATGAAAACAATTAGATAATCCAAAATAATTTCATATCCATAAATGACACCGGTAAAACATTATTCATATCCAGAACTGAAGTTACATATCCATAATATTCCTAGATAGCATAACATGGTTCATTAAGGTCTCTATAATTTCCAGAGTCATAGTAAGATATACTACAATTACTGAACCTAGTTTATTGTGTCAAGAAGCTATTACCTATGTAGATAAAAACTTTTTAGCCCAGCAGTGACTAAGCCTACAGAGTGACGAGATCAAGATGACTGTGTAACATTAACAGTAAAGAGACATTGAAACACCTTTGCAGACAGTTCTGCTCATATTAGGAAACAGTAGTTTGATGTATATATTATTTCTGAAAAAGAAAAAACTTTGCTGATGCTCTGTGATATAGTACCTTTCTAGATGTGCAGTGGAATCAAAAAAATGTTTTTAAGTGATCCTAATAAGACTAAACAAATTGGAATAACATTTATTTTGAATACTACACACAATGTTATTTAACAATATCCTCTACCTAAAAGACAATAAATATTTCTAGAATAGCAGTACATCGTATTACATACTAGAATTGTTAATAATAGCTATTTTTCTTCATTGAGAAGCAATGTTGCTAACTTGAATGAGCACAATTATGCTATTACAAAGGAATAAATAACTCCAACTTTGGAGTTGTTTTTGAATGTCATAAACACTAAGTGTATCTTAACTTGATCAAAACATTCTTGCATTCTGACATTAAGATTGATCAGAGATGTTAATAACAAATATTTAACTGTTCCAAGGCAGTGTGGTGTTGACAAATGGCTTTAAAAATATTATTTAGCGTATTTCATTAGTTAAATTTTCATTACGAAGGAGTCAAGGTAAAGATAGTTAATATAAGTAAACCTGTGAAATCTGTATATATGTTTGGCCAAAATTCGACATTTTAAATGACTATTATATTTACATACAGAAAAGATTCAGTATATATTTATGTATATTCATGTTTGGGACGCGGTGAACTAATAAAGTTAATAATCTATACATTAATCGATTAGTCATGCTAAATTCCTAATAATGTTATTTCATGTGTTGAAGATATTCAAAAACATTAGTCATCTTAGCAAGCAATCTATATAAAGAAATCAGGGGTATCAAGAACACACGGTACCGAGTATCACTGCAGCTTTTATAAACCAATAAAACAAAAAAAGTTTTCTACCATCGGAGGTAGAAAACGTGTCTTGCAACTATTAAAACTTACTTACCAGCGCCGAAAGATACAATGTCCGCAAAATAATACAATTACAACATTAAATCACGTTAAACTATTTATTGTCACACTTTGAAATACTCAAAATAATACTTTACACAAAATTTATGAAATGACGTAAAATCAAAATCAAATCACAAACGTCAAGACTATTTTTTTCGAGACGTCAGTGCACGCTGCCGGTCGCAAGCTTGTACCGTTCCGTTTCACGGTTGATGAGTTCATATCTTCATTATTAATTTATTCACAAAACCGTTTAATATCACTTTTTGTTGTATTTATTATGTAGTAAACGGGGGCTTAAGGTGGAATAGCGTTATTATAATTTTATGTCCTCTCGCGTGTACACGTCAAGTGGTTTTGATGACAATGACCGAGCTGGAATAGATTTGCGTAGGACGCGCGAGGTCGATATATGGAAATATCTGTGTGTGCCGAGTTCTTTTGTTTGCATGCATTTTGCATTGTTTGCGATTTCTATCGACGCAGATAGTTTATTCTCAACCAATGGCGTTACTGGAGGGCTCAGGATTTTTTTGGTAACAGAGGAAGCACAGAAAATATTCTACTATGCTGCTTTAATGTGAACTGTTAAAAGTGTTATTGATTACACTAAATGTTGGAAGTTTTGTCCCGCTTTAAACCAACTAGCAGCTGGGCTGTGTGTGTTACTATATAAACATATTATGCTTATTATTTAATTTCAGAAATAAAAGAATCGCAAGTTTTTACATGTCAAGGTCATGAAAGCTATTTCAAAATAAAATTGACCTTCAAGTATTTCGCAATGCAAATGATTCAGTAGGTTTAGTGACACAGTTACTTTTTGTAATATGTTTACTTGTTGTAAATGTAAATAGATTCGTCACAATCAGTGTGAAATCATAGCTTACTCCATACACTTCTTCACACTAATTGCGTGAAGTAATGTATTTAGTTAAGAAAAGTAAAACTAAAATTGTCATTTTCAATGGAGATTGCAAAATATGTAAGCTTTAACAGAACCAGTAATCAAGTATGTCCTTAAAACGTGTACCACGCCTTTACATACCTACTACATATGAGGTGCATGAGAAGCACGAAGTTTTATAAGGTTTTTTTTCCTTAATGGACGTGGTATAGTTTGTGACAAAATTATTTATTACTTAAAGCTTAATTTTTGTTTTATTGATGTGGAGTGAATGTTATCAATTTTAAATAAATGAATTAAAACGTTGCGAATCATGACAATAATCAAATTGGTTAGGGGACACTCAGATATAAATAACACACTAGATGAAGAGACATTAGAATTTTTATGCAGAAATAAATCCTAATCAAGTCGAACCAAGTAGTAAACCTAAAAGGAGCGCTAAATACCTTTTAGTGTCTAATGGTTATTTTTTAGAAGAGCCGATGGCTAAAGAAGCAGTATTCTCCAGGAACTGGTATATATTAAACAGTTATATCTGTTACACAGTTAAATAGCACTTACTGCATATTAAGTATAATTGCTATCGTATATGGGCACGTGCTGCGTTTTGCATTCTGAAATGCGTTGCGGAAATTGAAGGACTCCGTTAATAATAATATTTAATCGAAGAAAACAATAGCTAAAGATTTGGATTTGTTTTATGACACGTCTAAGTATTTTAACTCTCGGCATGGCTCTTCATGTTTCACTGTTCATTTGTATTTGAACTAATTTTAAAATAGTATGGTTAACGTTTTAACATCTTAAGCTGACAAATGATGGTAAGTCCAGATATATCACTTGAATGCCTAACCTAATTAATATAAACAAGCTGATATAAAAAGTTCATTACTACTTGGCGAGTATCTAGAAATAGACGTTTACCCGTTTACCAGGCCATGAGAATTCCAGGAAAACTTATGTATTTTGGAAAGTCGGCGTGACGGAAAACAGACTTTGCGTAAATTGGAACGTTAAAGTTTAGTGTCGGAGCATCATGGGGTGCGACGATTCCGAACGATTGACTAATGACTACAGCACAGACCAATGAAAGTAAACAGAGACTAACGAAATTACAGAGTAGTAATTTATATCCGTCTGGCCAGGGACCAACGTACAATTAAATTGTGTTATGTTTATATATGTGACGAGTAGGAGTAATGTGGAAACACCCGATTTGCGAAGTGTACCTCACAATTCATCCATTCGATGTAATAATGATGATAAAACAGACTCAGTTTTAAGTTCTTTCAAAAATATCGACTTATTTTTATACATAACGACTAGTGTAGTCTTTTAAGACCTAAGCATCGAGTCCTGTAAAATGGAGGAGGAGGAGGGTCTTATATAAGTATCCAAAGGAGTTTCTTCCAACAATAAATAATAAGTTTGAACAGTATGTTAAATGACCACCTGGTTTCACAAGTTTAGATTTGCCAAAACTTTATTTTTTATGTTAATAGCCAATAAACGAGCAGACGAGTCACCTCATCGTCGCTCGTGGACATCAGCAAGACCAAAACTATCACTGGGGAGTTGTCGATCAGGAAATGAGAAAAGGTAAGAAAGAAAGTACTGGCTCTCAAGCCTCCACCCACACGGACCACGACGAGTCGTTTGGCGGCTGACTCAAGCAGGAGGGTGGTAGCTACTCAGGAGGGCTTCACGGAAAGATAATAATACCAGTAATAATATTACTGACAATATAATCCTTACGCGAAGCCCTACCACTGAGCGGGCTGGCTTCTATCGCCTCTTACCATACCCTGTTCTGCTAGCATGGGATTGAGAAGAGTATTCTAAGCCGCCCCAATACGGCTGTAATATATGCAAAACTATATAGATACACGGCAATGCGGCGGCCAATTACATAAAAAAACGTGTGAAATTATAAGTTTAGTATTGAGTTATATAAAAAATATATTTTCAGCTATACCGCGCAAACAACCGCAATATTCACGTCGGGACTAAATTATGTTCTACAGAACTTGACCCCTGGTTTTTCACCAAATCGACAAAAACTAAACAGACTCAAAAGCTAAATCGAAATCGATGACTTTTTTAAATCAATGTTTTGATTAGTCTTCAACGACACTCGATATTAATGCGCGTTGATCGCTTACGGTCGATACAAGCCACCGTACTTCGTGCTTCAGAGAAATGTTTATTTAATCACAATCAAATTCCGTCTCAAAGACATCTCTTGCATATACAATTACTAGAATTAATATGCAGCGAACAATTTGGTAACCTAACGGTTCGTTTCTATTACGAAACCTTGATTAAATTACTATTCTATCTATGGGCTGTAGTGCGGGGCTTGTATTAATAAACTTTACTAACATTATGAAGAGAGAGTGCGAATTTTGTAAGTTTGTGTATATATCGAGGGTGTTCTCCGTAACTGCTTGGCCATGAGTTTAATATGTAGCCATGACTGCTTTCTGTGACTATGAGTAACAAAAAACTCCCCGGTAGTTTCTTGCCTCTTCTACTTCCGGTACCACTCACGGCAGGGATTCGTTGAAGCGATGTAGTAGTTATGTCGAAAAGTGTTTGTAAAAACTAACTTCGAATAAACATTATTTCTTCTACGGCACGTTTAAAAGTATACTATTTGAAAGATACATACATGATTCCGAATTAACATAGGCTATATATTTGTTTAACCCGAACGAAGAGGTGGCGGGCCGACGGAACAAAATAAAAACAATTAAGTTTAAAACAAGCACATAATTATGTCAAATAAACGAACTATTATGTACTTTTCTTTGGGAATAAGAAAAGTTATAAACGTAAAATTTTAATTAAAATTTTCATAGAAACCAAAATAGGATCTGTTTTTTTGTTCATAACTTTTATCAATAACTTTGAAGATAATAGCGGATAAAATAGTATATATTATTTAAATTAAATAGGGTTTTCAAAAATTGAAGTTGTTTTAATTATTAGTGAGATTAGGAAAAATATATTACACCGAAAAGTTACTTACCTTGATGTTACTACATACTTTATAGTTTAAATGATTACTATAAAAGTTAAATCACATGATATTTTTTGGAAAAGACAAATACAGACAAGATGGTGTAATAGTGCTGAATTAACTTTGCGATGAAACAAAATTACGACATTGATTGTAAAAATATACATTTTAAACAGAAAAGCTAGTTTGAAAAAACAGAAGATAACTCCTCCTTTCTTTCTTCTGAATGTTAATGTTAAAATAAAACTATGTACTGTGACAAGCAACACAATTACAATACGATAAAGGAAATAAAAGAAAAGAGACAAATAATAAAAAAAAAATGATATTTATTATGATACGTAATAATATAATAAAATATAAATGATAAACGTTAAAAAGTAGGTATTTATTTTAACACGGGTTAAGTTGTGTTTGTATGAGATAAAAAATAAATTGTATATACGAGTAAATGTTAGACTGAATAAAAACTAAAATAACAGTGTTAAAATAAACACGACAATACAAGAAATTGAGATAAATGAAATATAAGATAAACTAAATGAAACATGCTGTTGAAGATAAAACGATGAAACACGCACACACGCATATATTTATTTACCTGAAAAATCTGTACTAGCGTCCACGTCTAAGGAACAACTGCCAATGGAATCCACTGATTTATCCATCACTTTAACGACAAGCTTTTTCGCGCTGTCCTTCAACAAATCAGCCTCCTTGACTTCGATTTCGTATGCCCCTATACTGTCTAGATCGTTTGCTAGACTCCTGACGTCATTTGATTTGGGCGACACCGTTGAGCTTGGTAATTTTATATCAGTCTCATCTGTATTGATAGTTAGAATAGAATCTGGCTTTATGGTGCCCGTAAAAGTGTCGGTCTTCTCCAAAATCAAAGTACTCTGACTGGTGAAGTTGCTTCGAAAAGGTTCTATGTATTCCACGTCGTCATCATACACAAACAGCCGATTGGTATGCCCGCTCGGCCCTTGTACGTCGGTCGCGTCAGCTGGGACCGCATCGACTACCGTTTGGGACTTACAAAGACTTTTATAGTAATGCTTTTCTAATTTCTCTAACTGTCGCCTCGTATTAGACTGTTTGTTCCGCACTGAGTCAATTATAACGGGCAAATTCAAGAGATCTGGAGTTTTCTCGCGATTGTTTGACGATATATCTCGTCGAAACAGTGGCGAGTCATCGCTTTCGAGTTCGAAGCGTTTGTATTTTGAGGAGCAATAGTCATCTATCGACGATGTGTCAGACTTCTTGGAATCGAAAAATGTGTCTAAGGAGAAGAATGACTTACGCTTTTTCTTTGGCTGGCTCGCCTTCTCAAAATTTGGAGCAATGAACGGATCTCCAGATTTATACTGTTGCACGCAAATATTGCTCGTGTTGACTAAAGATTTCGGTCGATTCTCCTGTGGCAAGCTCAGCGGTACTCTGTTGGTTTCAATTTTTCGAGAGTCCAAGCTGAGCGTCTTTCGAAATCTTTCATTTAAGTTGGCAAGCAAAAAGTGCCTTCGTTCAGTTGATTTCGGCGTCACGTTGTACGAATTTTGCTTGCTGCTCGACGGTTGAGGGTCTGGAATGTGTTCTGTGTATTTGAACTCAATGTCGTTTTCCGATGAGTCCCTCCGGTTCCCCGCACCGTATGGTTCCGACGGGCAGAGAGACGACTGTCTGTGTTCGGGCCTGTGAAAGGAGAAAGACCCTCGGTTGGAAGACGATTTGTTCCGATCGCAGATACAATTTCCGACGCAGCTTAGTTTGATACAAGTATTTTTGTCCGGTTCTAATGATACTTCATGACTGGGATTTGGAATGTACGTATCTGGTCTATGTTTGTGGACTAGTAAGTCTTGTCGTATTTTCTCTAATCTTTCGTCTCCATTGAGGCCTCGCGTATATTTGGACTTGGGTGGCCGAAAGAATCTAATGGACCCTGAGGCGTGGGGGTCGACAGATCTCCTTCTGGCAAACGATGGAGAATCCGATATCTTGTTTACTCCCAGTAGGAGAACCGGTGATTTCTTGTCTTCTTCATCGGGAAGGTCGCTGCAAAGAAACGAATAATAATAATAAAGAGATTTTTTAAATAAATCTGTGATTTTAAGTATCAAACACGTTCCTGTTCGTTTATTAGGTTGTTATTATCATGACAATGATT
>DWPT01002265.1:0-16528 GCA_018251895.1 Agathymus mariae mariae | reverse complement strand
CCCGCACTAGGAGCTTCGGCATTGCCGACCATTCCTTGTGGTCACCGCTTGCCCGCACTAGGAGCTTCGGCATTGACATAGGCGTTATTTTTATATAAAAAGCTATGAAACATAATTATTTTTTTGTGACTACCCAGTCATAAGAAGTCGGTTATATGTTGGATAAAGATTGTGTTAGTAGTAGCTTTCAGCACAATCATTTTGATTCTACTTCTTACATGTCAAGAAGTATTTATTGTGGAGGTATGTAAATCCTTTCAATTTCACTTTATATAATTCGCGTTTAACATAATTTAGTAATTGATATCAGTTCGTATAATATAATAAGACTGCCATGTAAAAATTAGAATGGTTCTTAAAAAAAAATAATTAAAAAAGATATTCTACATAGAAGTATAAATGAATCTAATCTTTGGGCGTATAAGTTTTTTTTATTTCGAATTTGGTTTTATTTTCTTGCCAACAAATTTTCTTTTCGATACTACAAATATTGTCACCACGGTCCCGATTACTACTACAGTTCTATTCGTATTTGTATTACATTGGATTTTTTTGTACGCATTGCAGCGAAAATATGCGAACAATTCCTGTATTGACATTAACCTTTTTAACTAATAAGGCATACTGTCCATCAAAACCCTGACACAAGAAGATATGCTGATTTATAATTCGCATTGTGGTAGCTCTCTTTTATAGCACGGCCTCAATCTGGTTCCTCAAGGTCGGGGTACTAGTACGAGATAAAAGTATAAATTAAAAACAAATATGATGTACTATCTCATAAAATATGTGTTTGTTCGAGCGCTGTAAAAATGTTGATAGTTGGGAGTAGGAAGATTCACGTAAACAGCTCGGTAAATCACGAGCACTGCGCCGCGGTTCCTCTAGGACAATATTTGTGCCAATAAAATCCTCTCTAACAAAGCTGTTGTCGTCAACGGTAAGCCGACTGACCCGTTTTTTGTCTATTACGGATTTTGTTGACGTGGTGACCGGAATTTGAAGAGGATAAAAGGTCTTCCTGGCAATTTTTGATATATGCCTGTGTATTATTTTCTACGAACCGGGACTACGACATGATAACACATAAACAAATCACAAAATATACTAGTGTTAGTACTACGAGTACTGTGTATGAGTTAAAATAACAAAAGTGAACGCTTAATATATCTCGTCAGAATAATATTAACATTATTCTGGTGTCAGAGTTTTTGTTACTTTCATTTTGTTGAAAAAAGAAAAAGTATGTACAAAACCTCAACTATTGTTGACCACAATTCTGTTAACATTTAGTCTCTAGACTCTTCTTACCGCATCTTCTCAACTTTTTAAAATACTTTGTGATTAGGGTTTATATACGGATATCACATAATTCTGTCATCATCACTATTCGAAAAATACGATCAGCTCTTGAATAATGTTGGCCGTTGTTATTAGGAAACCTGAAATTGCAAAATAGCAAAGTATTATGTGCATATGAAGTTTCTTACGTCCCTGTTTTTCAGCGTCTTTGTATTCCGACATTAGCAAAGTTTATGTCTTTAGAGATGAGAAAGCGGAGACGATGCTGGCATGCCCCGGGGGCGCCTCGCGCACTGTTGCACTGTAACGATAAATTTGCATATGTAATACATGTTCTGAATTTACTCCCTCACTTATAATTCAACAGCAATGTAACGAAGATAATCTGTTTATGTGTCCCTTGTTTCTCATATACGTAGATAAATGACATAACAGTGAACATAAAACACATTTCACACGTACCTGTTCAATATCACTTTTGCCTCCCATTCAATGAAGAATAAACAAAGACAAAATATTGTTTGTGGCTTATAAGCTGACATTTCGCTACTCGACTAGGGCATCGACTACTTCCGACCTTTATTTATTTTGGGTTGCAATAAAAGTAAGCATGTTTGCCGAGTGAAGTGTGTTCGCCGCGCCTTCTTGGCTTCTCAATAACTTGGAAACTATCACCGGCATCTCTTGCGGGTGGATAACTAATAAAGTAAGTTAGAGAGGAAAAGTAAACTAATATCGGCTGGTTCGGAATGAGGCGCGGCGGTGGACGTCGCTAGAGCGGCGCGCCCGGCGAGACCTCATACTCGGCTCGCAACAGATTTATTACTTTAATATGAGCACTCTATCGGTCGCCATTGAATGTTACATCGTTGCTTTATTTTAACGTTATGAAATATATACTCTATAACGCGTATAAGCTCGTTAATATAAATGTGATAACTAACCGCTTAGTGCAAGGATTTGGAAGGTAACATAAACTTACTAAACTACTATTTATCGTTCATAAATATACAAAACTGTGTAATATAAAATACTAGTTAATTTTCAAAGTATAAATCATCAAGTTTTAAATATAAATAGAAAATTAAATGTTTAAACATTAAGACATAAAAGTTCAAGTTGATTGATAACCGTGATTCGTTATTGCCCAAAAACTGAGGAATAATGAAAACAAAACAATAATCGTTAGCACTGCTACCATCTTTCTCACTTCTAAAGTCATTTCACAAAGTTTCTAAATTTCTCAAAAAAAGTTTTGGTACAAATTAAGAGCAAATTTTACTCCGTCCGTTTGGCCATTAGTAATTTCAGAGTTCTAATGAATTTTCTTCTTTGACATTGAAAAATGAATTTCGACCCTTACTTGTGCCGTTGGGACATCTGTAGAGCACCGCACTAAACCTGCATCGATCCGCGGTTACCGGGACGATTCTACCCTTGCCACTCCATTTACATATTTCCCCTATAGGCCGAACAATGTTTCATGCAACCAGACAAAAATGTACGCTCTCGTAACAGCTTGTTCGAAATTTAAACATCAGAACACCACGGAAACATCCTCGTACTCATCTCATCGCCCAATGCTTATATTTACTTATTGGTCTACGAACGTTTTATGCAAACGATGGATATTAAACGTAATATCTAAGCACTTATAAAACATTGTAAATTGTTTCTTTCAGTGCTAGCATAAGAGAGTAAATGTTTTCAAAGAGCGTTTTAAAGTACACGGAGAGACGACGGCCCTATCCCCGCTCCTCTCATTACCCCTAACGGTGCCCCATTAGACTCACGGGCCGAAGTGCCCCGGACCGTAGTTAATCCACGTCCTCGTACTCTCTTATTTCAAAGGTCTGATCTAATCTAAACAGGGCTTAGATCCTACAACGCCAGTATTTTGCGCGACTCGTCCCTTTTATGCTTTTGACTATTCTCATACCCGGACCCATCGGTCGGCTGACGTTTGCCCTTGCAATAACAGGTAATAACACTTCCGAAATTTCGCAGTGATTTCGTGTTAATGCTATCGTATGAAAATTAATTGGCTGTCGGTTTTGACGTAATTGGTACCAAGTGTAGGGACAAATAGCGAAAGTTGACACGTATCGGACGCCTACAATATAGTGAGGAGCAAAATAGTGGTGAATCGTGAAATATTACGATAATGCTAACGCGAATAGCGGCACAGCCGGCGTTCGAAGTAGAAGGGTCAATTTAGAAGCTATTATGCGATAGCCTGTAGAGGCCTACTTCCGGCGGCTGCACTAAGCTACCATGTACCGAGCCGTCCGCGCAATTTCGGTCTTTCTGCAACCCCATTCAGCTTTCAATGTTCACTGTAAGTGCTCGTTTGGTTAACTTAATAGCTATAACGATATACAAGTATTCGAGGTTTATTAATTACATACTATTAATAATAGTAATTAAACGTTCCTAAAGGTACGAATATACTTTGTTAATTTTTTTTTAAGCAGTAACCAGCCCTAATAAAATTGCTACGGAGGTAGGTGAAAGTATTTTAACAGTAGGTACCTCGATATAAGCCGCTTTCGGCTCTTCATTTTTTACCAACCCCGGAGAAAATTTACGAATTTAGATTGAGTATTTATGGATTCCATATCCGATATTCATTTATAGCTATAGGGTCGGATCGGCACTCAGCCCCTGCGAGCTGCGAAAAGTTGAAAATGAGTCCTGAACTGAAGTGTAAATATAATAAAAGTATTATATTAAAATTTATTTTCCTCGTTGCGTTGTCATATTTATAAACGCGTACCTTTCAAAACTTTCCATTTGTAGTGTGACCGATAATATTTAACAATTTTTTCTTATTTACTCATTTTGTACACACAATAAAAATACGGGAAACAAAATATACATGAAGAGTTTTATTCCTAAAATTAATCTTAGACACTTTTTGTTCCAGTAGGTCCAAAAAGTGAAAAAGAGATACAGTGAGGCAATCTTAGTACGTCCCATATAATAATATTTGTAAATTATATATCGACTTTAAAAAAAGCATATTGCTTAACGAGTCCGATTATACTGACGTTCATTTCGGTATTTATATTGTATGGATTTCTTTGGAATATTTAAAATTAAATCGATCACTTGGAATAACCACCCTAACTCGAACGACCGTGTACCCTAAAACAACAAATTTAAATTACACGTTTCATATATTTGTACATCTGTGCATATAGATTTACTACCCAATCCTATTTTAATCAAAGATTTTCACATGAAACTGAAATTGAGGTTTTACTTCACGGTTGGTTAACTTTCATGTATTTGTTTAGGACAGCGTTAACGTAACAACACACCGGTTGCGATTCTTAATAAACTGAGGACACTTGGAGTACTTTTGACCGAGTTACTCCAGCGGTGGTTAGTTCCAGAACTAAGATTTTAATTGAAGAATTGAGACCAGTCTCAATACAGTGTATTCTACACTGCCTAACGACCCTGTCAAGACTTAATGTTCCAAAGTTACAATAAGGTTCCAAAGTTGACCGTGAGTTATGACGCTATAAAGCATAATTTTCAGGTAAAGGATATTATGATATGATAGATGAATATAATATTGACAAGGACACTTGGAAATAATAGTGCCGAAATCAGTTCCGCGCAGGTTAAAACGTACTTTGAAATTGCCGTGTGCCGCCTTAAAGTACGTGCCGGGGAGGTGATTAAATGATTTTGAATTTGGACGATTGTCTTCTAACGATGTCAGTCAAATATGTTAATCTTACTATCGAGAAATTAAATTAAAAAAATTTATAAAATAAATTTAGATTCAATTTACTTCGATTAAAACTTAGAGTTTAAATATATTTTTGTAAAACTTACTGCATTTATAGGTCGTTGTGAATTGTTATACTGTAATACTTATTATCTTAATAACATAATACGAGTATTTTTTGGAAAATTTAAACAAAAGGAATTGTTTGCATGCAACCGATCCAATCAAAACCAGTTCGATTATATATCACAACAATCAAATTTGTAGTTGTTTTTTAACTTGTTGTATATCGATTTCTGTTACGGTAAACTAAAAAATATAATAACAAGTAGTGACTCCATTAATTCATAAAAATAAAAATAATACCAAAATAAAATCAAGATATAATTATAAATTAATATATTCATATTAATATATATTATATATATAAAGATTAATATATTCACTATCATAAATGTGCATTCTAGATCTAGGTGGGTGTATGTTCTAAGGGTGTAGCTGCAACACCCCGACACCGTTAGTGGAAAAGTGTAGTACATTGTAACAGAGCACCAAACGAGGAGTTATGACGGTGGCAGAGGATTACGTGAGTGGATGTCGTAATAAAGCTTGCGATGAAGCCGTTATCCGAAGATAAACGTAAATATCTCGGGCCCTAGCTGTCGGCTGGTCGCCCGCGCTCGGCTCCCACCGTTCGCCCTGCCCTAACAACATTCTATCGCTTCTAGCGCTTGTCTCTTTCTTTAAAATTTTAGCTTTCATATAGCAGAATATTAAATCTTAACAACTTATTATACTTTAGAAAAATAATAACGCAGTCATATAAGACGGTAAGACGGTGAAAACAAAAATGCTATTGTTTTAATAGGAATATGAACGTACTACTGACTCATCTTTCTTAAATAGCAAACAAGCAATACATTACGGACTCCACTGCGACACCTCTGTTATGTATTTACGTAAGTATGTATAAGGGTTATAACTCACACTAGACGACACTAAATATTTATTGTATACGATTACATGACTAATGAGTAAATACACTGTTTTTCATACACTATGAAGCAACTTTGTTTCGTAATTCAAATCACTTATTTTGGTAATACTCATTCCATCGCGGTGTAAATATAAACTTTTGTTTTGTTGTGATAAGTCTTAACTGTGCGACTATAGTTAAAGGTTTATATTCAAGGATAGTAAAATAATAACTATTTTATTGTAGTGGTCCATTTGATATTAAATGACGCCACAGACCCCCTTCACCAACACAAGTATGCAGTTTGCTACACCATACCAAAGATGTAACAAAAGCAATCTATGTTCATCACCAGCGAAAAGAAGCAGTGAGTCGACCTGTGAATTGTCTTGACTGATTGAAGATATGCCTTAATTATAGATATGCTTTATCACATTTACATCTGAACATATTTCAAGAGTTATATTAAAAGAAAACTGATAGCTACCTACGTACGGTGTACGACTACCGTCGAGGTGAAATCAGTACGGAGGGTACAGAGAGAAATGAATAAATTAGAATTGCTTTCGTGTCAATTGGTAATTTTTTCATGCGATTCGTACATGTCACCAACCAGCAGGTACATAATACAGCTTCTTTGTTCATAGTTGTCCTTTGTGTTCCATAGTGTATATGTGCGAACGCCTGCTCTTATCTCCTAAATTAATTACATAAATCTTGTTTACATACGTCTTAAACGTATGACACGCCGCCATAATTCAACAAGGTTTACTCTGCTAATGAAGGGCAACTGCAATGCGTAACGTTAGAGGTGCTGGAAGGATTGTAGGTCTAATTACTATAACATAAAACTGTGTTGAATTGACCTGGGAATTGAAGCAATTATTTCATTAATACATTTATGATATACAGTTGGCTGGTTACAGTTATGATATACTGCAATGAATATTGATTATTCCTAACAGTTAAAATGCTACGTTGCTTATTATTATAGTCTTGTTTTGGTGAGAGTGGTGTTGGGACCAGCGATGAATATAAAAGGATTTGTATCATCTCCGCCCTCAGAAGTTACCAACGGATATACAGAAATAACTTTTTTGTTATATATATTGTTACAGATTTTTGTAATATAATTAAAGTTAAGTATTTTAGCTAGTGGTCAAGGATTTTTTTTATATTCTTTAAAATGTGCCGCCTGTGTCACTCAGGAGGAAATCTGATAAATACACACATTCATTTTCGTAGCCTGTCAGGCTACTTATGAAGTCGCCGTTCTTAACTCATCAGTTTTATTGCTTCCCGGGTCATACAGTTACATATATAATTTTAAGCGCGATTGTCACATTCATTCATCGCACACAACATTCCCTACAAAAAACGCTATGAGAACACGATACTTCGAACAATACTTATGTATTGATGCTACACTGGCCCTACAGCCTAGACTGTAGTTGGTAGTCAACTCTGTCTGCTGAGCGCAAATTTTGGGGTTGCTATATAGCAATTACCATATGTCCAAATACAACCTGTATAATTACTTTATTCAGATGTTTTACAATATATCATTTTTTTATACATTACTAGCGGTCCGTCCCGACTTCGGTCGGGTTCAACAATTACTTAATATACACGTACACTTGTTATATAGCCTATATCCATCCGAAACAATGTATCTTTCAAATATAAAAAAAAAACAGATTGGTGCCGTGGTCTCGGAGATTACTTTCCTCATAGATACATAAACTAAAAAAAATTGCAATATCAAAATAAAAACTCAAAATATTTATAACATTAGTATAGATTTATTTATTACGCTGACGTTAAAATTGTTTCGGGTGCGAGTATTATTATAAATTGCAAATTTATTGTTTATACACTTTAGTATTAAAAAACACATTGCTTCGAAGAAAATATGACACAGTCGTATCGAGAGCTTACTTGTTGTACGACAGCAAGACAAGGTGATGATTTCCCAGGGCATTTTCTGTCTTGACTTGCTACATGTTTGGAATTAATCTTACAATTTCTTTTGAAATTGTAGTTACATGAATATAAAATCATTCTTCTTTAAAAAAAAAAAATATGATATTTTTTAAATTCCCAAAATTTCTCCATCGCAGTTGTTGATTTTCACCATTCGCTATGCCTTTTCATAAGACTATCCTTGTCCATTTGCGAGCACGCTAAATTTCACATTTTTGCATTGTTTGTTTTTGCTTATTTTTTTCTTAATATTTTATGATAATCTTTTCTAAACGGTACACAACTGGCAAGGTAGCAACAGGTACTGCAACATTTCTACATACACCATTTGTTAACAAACTGACTCCAGGACGACCTGCGCGATCCTACTTACTAAACTTACATAATATCACAATAAATATAAAAAAGTATTACGTATCTATGAAATAAATCCACAATATGACCGGTATTACAAATTTTATAATTAATTTAGAAATATATGTTATTCTAAGGTAGCAACAGTTTATTTTTGAAGTTTCACCTGAGCGTGTTTTTATAGCACAATATTTTATTCAAACAATAAATTATTTGACGCTGCGACGTGTTTATTATTCTTATGTCAGTTTAAGGATGACGAATTCCCAGTGCGTGGCACTGTTGCAATTTAATTCAAACGCGATTGGTGTTGACGGGGCTCGAAAATCGTATTTGTCTTCGTGATAAACTGTTCTCTCAGACAACGACTACTTTTTAAATCCAAGATCATATTTCGATTTTCTTTCGTGGTTCATTTTGATTTTATAATGTATAAATTATTCTATCAATAAACATTAAGTTTTGTTAATTTGTTATTCATAACAATTTTTTAATATACCAACGTGCAAACAATGTTTATTCACAACAGGGTGATGATTTCCCTAGTGTCCCGGCAGGTGTATTGGACGTAAGATGACGAGTTCGTTTCTAATATCGTGTAGATAAATAGTATTAGCTTCGTGCGAATTTGTAGTTTATATCATAAAGGACCAGTAACGTTGTGTAGATTATCCAAGCGTACAAAGACTTGAACGTCTTACACGCTCTCTGTATACAACTTACTGAATTCAAATCGGAATCAGTCACCGTTAAAAGTCAATATCGTATCGAATTGTTTTCAGGTGGTGTGACTGGTCAACACCAGCTGGTCTGCATACATGTTTGATGTTTCTATAATTAGAAAAGTTCGTTCACCATCGCGGTATAATCGGTTACGTACATCGAGAGAGACAGCACGAGGTGAAACCAAGTATATTCACGTTTAATATAAACTAAGTTAATCTGGTTTATAGAATTAAGTAAAACCTGATGCTGTCGTGTATGTAGCAAATGTCGTCACAAAAAAAAAAAAAAACTTTCGATTCCGTATTGAAGGTACTTTGTACAAGGAGATCGATAACATCAAAATATAAAAAAATAAATCACTTACAAACATCCAATACGGGAAAAATTAAGTTAAAATGTCGAGTGAACATATTTTTTTTTTAAAGAAACAGTACCATCATAGGCAATGTAACTTTAGGACCAATGTGAAGTGTAGTGTAAAATGTTATAATGATATATTTTATATGTACGAAAATAATTTTTCCATGATATTTAGCGATTGCCGTATAAGCGCGTAACGTAAAGTACCCATAACAAGGGAGTGAAATTATTACGTGTCATAGTGTCGCGCACAGTGTAATGACGTCGGTTTCAATCACAGGCGACCGTGCCGAACGGGTGTTGGTATAAAGAAAATAAATGAAGTGTTCCTCACAAGTCGTTGAAATATTCCGGCAGCGCACGATCTCGCTGCAGCCGCCGCCGCCGCGCCGCGCCGCGCCGCGCTCGCGCGGTAATCAGCTTTTGTGCGCGGTAATTGGGTGTCTGAGCTGCCAACCGAAGCATTTATTCCCGATAAATTGAAAACTGCTTTGTGACTGGAATCAGCCGAAGCTGCGGAGTAGCCTTTTTCTATCTTTACGGACGAGCTTTTCACGATCCAACTTGATCATTTCGACAGTGTATACGCTCGGCGTACTACTTATGGTATAAGGTACCGAGCGACGTTCAACGTAATTGACTTTTAGACTGAAACTGTTTACTATGTAACTATGCAGTTCGATTTAAAATGGACTTTATTAAGGTTAAACTTTTACAAAGTGTTTGTTATGTAATTTCTTTTTCTCATGTCTTGAATTGAGTTATTGCAATGATTTATTAAGGCAACGTAACACCTGCAAACTCCTTCTATATTATATTGTTGGCAACAACATAATATTAACATTTTGATTAAAATTTACGTTTGCAAGAGGCGCGTAATTAAGATATCATATGAAATTGTCATAATGCTAGTAATAGTCTCGCTAATGAAAATATTGTACTGTTAGAGATATCCTCCCTCGCAGTTATAAGGCCCTTACCGTTGTACCTACGGCTGGTACGGCGCCATTTACATATTTTAATAAAATAATATCGCAACTGAATCGTAACCGAGAACTTGATTTAAGTTCTTACCGCGATGAATGTAAATTCGCCACCGCCGCTACCGCAATTCTAGATTTCAATCCTGGAATTAATGGCAACCGTCGTGGGCCGACGTTCGTTTAATATTTGCGTTACTTCCGGAGATTCTGTTAGCAGTGAATATTGAATAAATTAGTTCCAAAGAGCTCGGAACTCACTATCCATTTTTCCGGTCGCAACATTACAATCAAAACACCAACGGCAGCGCTTTCGGGGCTCCCTTCATATCACACAATATCTGGTAGGCGGTACACGACGTCGCTTGGCCCTACTAAGCGTGCATTAATATTGTCAATAGTTGGAGTTAGTGGAAGTGAAGTACGTGTTCCGCCTGCCGCTATCTACGGCGCAGCTTGCGCGGTGAATTCGAATGGCTTCCCACACCGCGCCGCGCCGCTCCCGACCGACCGACCGACCCCCACCTTGAGCCGCCACCCCGTAACGCTCCATAAACTCGCGTCTTAATTTTAACTTTATTTCCTACCGCTACTGTTCAAAGAAAATTAAGTGTGAACGTACCGCTAAATAAACTAATCAATCCCAATATTCGGGATTCTCCCAATGTTAAATATCGCGTATGCTGTTCAGTGGTCATATTTCGTAACTATTATTGCATCATGAATACAAAGGGAAAAGTTTGAAATTCATATTGTTTTTACTGGACACAATTATCAATCATCTATCTCGTTAACATTCGTCTCATGATAAGTCTCTCTCTAAGGTAAGAATTTCTTACAAGAAAACGTACCCTTAACTTTTCGTAACATTACATAATGCCAAACAGAAATATCCAATTTCATATACTGTCAAAGGTATTTTTCCTGCTCTATTGTGTATATATAAATACAAAAAAAAAATCAGTACATTCACCTTTGTAAGCTTTACGTCGTATAGTATAGTAAATAACTCTGGCTGCGTTTGGTACGTAAATGTGTGCCAATCTAATTTTAGATGTTATCCTGCTATGGTATTATCTTGTTCTGGGTTTTCCCTTGACATTCAGTTGCAGTACTCGTCGCTATGAAACCATTTAAACGGATTGAAATCAAGAATTTTATTTGATTTATACGAAGACGTTTCGTAGACGACGCTTCGCCGTTCGAGACCTGCCGCAATCGCTGCACTGATCGAAACTTCGAGATGCATAAATTAAATAAAATCCACGATTTCAATACGTTTCAATAGTTGCATTTTCTATCTATTGCGCAAAAGGATTCAATCTACAAATCCCGTAGAAGATTAACTATTCGTTTTCTGCATTTAATAAAACTAATTTTTTTTTGTAGTTTATAGTAGTAGTATATAATATCTGCATAACAAAATCCAATATCCTATAAAAAGTGGGCGTTTATGAAAATTAGCTGTCAGTCCAATGATTCACGTTACTGGAAATACAGATACAAGAGCTAAAAAAATATCTAATAATTTCCAATTCGTAATCTTAAGTGTTAATACAGGATCCAATTATGATTAAGAAGCGAATAAAGAAAATCATAACTGTTTAGTTATAACAAAAAAAAATATATATTTCCCATTCTAAAAATAACTACATGATTTTTTCATGGAAAACGGTTGAACGATAAGGAAGTTGATACATTTCAATGCAAAGTAGAGGCGAGTTACTGTAAAGTGAATATCCTACAAACCTTCTCCATGAAACAATAAATAATCAAACGGTATTAAAGTTTTTTAATTCATTATTCATTAATTTCTTCATCGCATCAAATAAAATTAATTTAGTTTGTTCAGGTCGGAAGGGGTTAGCCGAACTATTGTAGGTATTTAAATAGCATTTACATTATATGTAAAACAAAGATCCTCTTGGAACAGCAGGGAACAGTGCTGCCTATTTATGTCCGTCCAATTAATGGTAGCGCTTTAAATGCTTCTTGCAAAGTAAATGTAAATGGGGTTGTAAGGGACTCATCAACCCTTGAGCCCAAGCCAACCTCCTGTGCTCGTGGTGCACCCTCCTGACTAACGGACTAAGTTATGGCCAACGGTCCCTACTGTTGACGGTCGCTGGGCTTTGTACCACCTAATTTAATCCCGAAGGTGGGCACGTGTGCCTACCACCTTCATTCTAAAACATACCGTGAATTGTTCCATACGTGTTTCGGCAGACCGTCGGTCAAAAGAACCATTCTATTAAATACAAGTGTGTGTGTGTGTGTTTTGATCTTGATCGTAATCTCTAAATAAAATACACCTAAAAAATCGTTCCAGAAGGACAAGTTTCTCGAATTCATGCGTTAGGAAATTTCACTATATAATAGGTACGGTATATATTAAATTTTATTGTAGATCATTTCTCTGGTCATCCTTCAATGTCGCGCAACATATTGGAGGTTCAAGGGATTTAGATAGTATTTCTTTAGGCGCCCCTTGAAATCCTGCCATGTGACTGTTCTCGTAAATCATGCACAGAGCGAGGTTCAATCGATATACTCTATTCGTAGATGCAATGCTTTTAGATTTTTCTTTAACATTATCATGGGTGACCTGAGTACAAAATAACAGGAAAAAACCATGAACTAAATACCTTTACAAGATGAATACTAAGTTGATATCGTTTATTTTTAATAAATTAATATACCGTCGGGCAGGAGCGGAAAGACAAACGCCGCACGCTTGTCCTGTGTGTCCGCAACCCAATGCCCCGAACACCGCACAATAGCGATTATTGGGGCAATCGCCGGCGCCCTATGCCGTGCCCCAGACGAGCCCCGCGATGCAAATAAAATTCAGAGGAGCCCAACGCCGGACAGCGATGCCCCTCGTTATTATTCGGCTCTCGCGGAATTGCTTTTATGTCCTTAATGGAAGAGTGAGATATTTACTTCGGGTTTTTAAAGACCCTTCCTCTACATTTTTATACACTTAAGTCAAGGTAAAATTATTCAAATCCATCGCGATTGTAGCACACATTAACATTTTGTTCACAGTTATTATATGAGAGACAATAGAGAACAGTGTTTAGAATGCAATTACAACTAGATAAGCAAATGTTATTGAGGTAAGTGGCTATAAATAATGCTTACTAGTTTCGCCAGTTGGTGCGAACGGCCCCTTTAATTATGAAAATGTATGCAGAGCACATGAAAGTTTGTGCAATTATACCATAGCCGCCGCCAGCCGCGCGGCGGCCGGCCACGTCCTTAACTACCGAGAGCTGGCTCTACAGCACTATTCAATTACCTACAACGTTCTAGGAGAAATTTTCAAGATGGCCCCGTAACTATTCCGCATAAAATATGGCTGCGGAGAGAGCTGAAATTTCTTACTCGTATCACGTACGATATAGACTGCTGTTAAGCGATTAAATAAATACAATATTATTATCTTACGCAATTAATTACATTGCATGTGTAGTAATATAAAATTAATTAATAATATTTGTTTGAAATGTTAATACTTAAACTTTACTTATAAATGACAAACATTTGTGTAACTTATACAGATGTTATAAAGAGGAAAGCTTTGTATGCTTGTAACGTATAAACTCAAAAACTAGTGAACCGATTTTAAAAATGCTTTCACCATTAGAATGCTACATTATCCCTGAGTAACAGAGGCTATATTACTAGACAAAAATAATGGATCCTTGCTAAAACCTCAGTAACGTGAACCAAGGTGTAAAAAAATAGCTCAAAAATTTCTTTCTCGTATACGCTGTGGAAACTATTGATGATCCTGTATAAAGATAAAATTATATATATATATATCTAAAAATGTTTAAAAATAAAAGTACATCCGTGCGAAGCCGGGGCGGGCCGCTAGTTTAATCAAAATTAATTGTTTACACCTTTGTTGAACTCTCCTATTCATTTCAAATGTTTAGCTTCAAGAGAATTCCAGCTTCAATTAGTACGCACCTATATGTGCAGCTACTATTCAAAGCACGCGTCGACACTCTACAGAGATTTTAGCAAAAGAAATAGTCGATAGGAAACTGAAATATAGGCTAATGTAGGCATTCACGTAGGCGTGAAAAACATGAGCACTCAAACAGTTGCTTATTCGTTTGAGCCAACTTACGTTAAAGTGCAATTAAAAGATATCAGACGAACTCCAAGTACGACAATAATCACAATAATCTCTTAAAATTGCTCAACAGAACAAATTGTCCATATCAACTCGGGGCCAAAGTGGTATATTATTTAGAAACGTCGGGGTCAATTATGGGGCCATAAATTTTTTAGTGTTGCGCACAAATTGTCGATTTGTACAATCTGACGGATGGTCTCAAGACTGGCGCCGGCAAATGAGCACACGATAAAATTATCGTTAGCGGTAACGACATGAATAAATGCAATAGGGCTGTTCACATTCGCTACAGAGCAAGAGTAGCGAATAGCGATCCAGCACTAGACACTCATCGGAATATTCGTGACGATTCCACATGCAATCAGACTGCACGTCTTTTCACTCGGATGCCATATTGTAGATACGCTACGTCGCTCAACGTTGCATTTCAATGAGATTTTATTGCAGCGCATCATAATATATCACATACATGCGGGAGGAATCTGTATTAAGCATCCTTTATAACTGTAATGTTCACCGCTATTGCCAATAGAATGTCGGGTTAGATGTTCAGTTATTTAAATGTGTTAAGTAAACTAGTACTCATTTTGCTATTCACAGTCCATACCATAACGCCACCATTGGCATGTCAAATTTCGTAAAGCTGTGGATCACCAATTGATGTAAATAGCACACAATACCACATGTAACTGTCGAATTAAAGCGCTTAAGTACCTTTGTGGTCCTGATCATTACCAAAATGTACGTAATGAGCTGCGGCTACTATTATTTAAATACAGTATTCGCGTGTAATTACGGCACTCGCTCGCAAACGCGAACTACGTTGACCATCCAATAAATATCTGCAAAACAGGCCCTAAATTATTGGCCGCATGAGACATAAAATATTTTAGTGGACGGTTGTACTCGGAAGATGAGCGGTTTTAGTTGACCGACGTACATGCAAGATACATTTTGAATTGTATCGATCATTGTGCGTTAACATTATAGAAAATTACAATATAAATACATTTTTTTCACACCACAGATACCTTGAAATAATATGTGAATAACGATTACTTTAATATTCAAGATAGAAATTAAAAAATAATGTTATTATTATTTTAAAATTAATTTTGCATTCAAACTCCAGCAGGTTCTGTTTCTATTGAACCTACTTTCGACCAGATAATAAAAACTGCTGTACCATACATAGTGGGAGTTTGAGGTGGTGCACCAAATAATAAAGACTAATTTAAACACAAGGGTAATGTAGTACATCCGGCCAAACTACTGTTTGCTTTGATTTATTCCGAGCCGCTGGCGGGGCGTTGGAAGTTTTAAACGTCACGCATTTATGATGAATACTCGCAATTTTCTCGCGGGAGCACCGAGTTGATAGCACTGACTCAGTGACACTGCCGTGTTTTATATATATAACACGGTAGAATACCTGTAATGAAGTTAAAAATGTGTCGCCTTAACCAATTTACCGATATTCGTGTATTTTGGTGTGATTTCATTTAAATAAAAATCATTATCTAATGATGTTACGTTAAGTATGTACCAAAGTATTATAAATCTTTACGAATATTTAAAAAGTATATATATACTCCTAAAATGACAAAGAGAAGGAAATTTGCGGTTATTACCATAGCAATATACTACTAAACTCAGTATCATTGTAGGAATATCGTTACAGCCTCGTTAAAAACATTAAACTATGAAAAATCTGAGAAAGTTCTTCATACAATTATATTTGGCAGAACAGGCAGGAACCAGCTCGGTGGTAGGGCTTCGCGTAAAGATTATATTATCAATATCATTATTATTAAGTCGTTAACACTATAATTGGTGATATTATCTTTCCGTGAAGCCTGCCTGGCTAGATACCACCCTCCTTCTTGTGTCAGCCGCCAAACGACTCGTCGTGGTCCGGCTGGGGGCTTGAGAGCCAGTACCTTCTTTACTACCTT